>JAAXYW010000865.1:0-28355 GCA_036851895.1 Orthonychiurus folsomi | reverse complement strand
AAATGTCCAACCCAAACTTGAGTTATAGCAATTTGAATTTGCAGGGTTAGGGTGGCCAAATAATTTTTCCTCCTACTGTAAGCAATCCGATCGAATCCTATCCTCTGCACCTTGGATCGGATGGGTTCGGGTCGGGTGAGGGCAACATCGGAATTCTGATCAAATCCGATCCGAACGGAACCTTAGTCCGAGGTGAAGGCGAAAGAACCCGACGTCTGACGTGAAAACATCCGAAACGGACATGAAGACACCCGACAAATGTCCAGGTCACGAGTTGACATGGCCTTTAACCTCTAAATTAAGACACTGGCGTTTGCTAAGTTGAGGGAGGACTATGATATATGATATACCATTCTTCTGAAGACAATGGGTCCAAAAAAGTTGATAGGCCAGGGGCTGACCCGACCTTGGTTACCGACCTGGAGAATTCACCACAACGAAAATATGAATGAGAAACATGTCATATTTTGCAGCACAAACAGCAGGCAAGGCAATTTGCTTATGCTTTTTGGAATTCGATAGATTGGAAAATACTAGGTAGTAGTCTGAATTACAAAGAATCTGGCAAGTTCTTGTCAGGCATAAAAGAATATATGAATGCAAGAACGGCTTTATGTATTAGGTTTAAGTTATAACTTTTAGTGAGTAATTTAGATGTGAAATTACAAGTATGTATGAGCATGTCGCTGGGAGGAGAGCAGCCTTGTGCTAGTGTTGAGAGTAATTCTAGTAGTTGTAATAAAACTAGAAATTGAAACTAAAACTGACACTGGAATATAATATGTCAAGAGTTGACCCGATCTTTGATCACTAACCTGGCACCCTGATCTCAGAACAATAAGCCAAGTTATATTTTCAAGGTCACCAGGTGACCTGACTAGAGTTCTAGTTCGAATAATGTATATTTTGATATTGCTATTCATTTGCTCGTCTTTTTACATTGTTAAGTTAGCAGACTCCTCAGACCGGCCGTCGGGTAACTTGACGTCGGATACGGAGGCCCTTTTGTCGGACCTATGGCGCCGGAGATCCTCAGATACGGACGTCGGGCGACTTCACGTCGGACGCCGGACATATTCATTTTACCCTGGCAAATAGAAGCACGAGCACGCCGCCTCGTCGACCAACCGTTCAACCCAAGCCATTTTGCTTTTGTGAAGAGGAGGATTTGGTGTGATCTGGAGATCTCGGCAAAGGACACCAATACCATTTCAGAATTAAGGGAGCGTCATCCTGGTCATCCTCAATTAATTGTGGTAAGTTAAAACTGACGTGAATGTTTTATTACAAAGAATTATCAAGTCCGGTTCGGGTAAATTAGTTTTGGGGTAGGCGTAAGCAGGCAGGACAGGCATGACCACCATGCTCAATGTAAATGCATGCCTCAAACAAAATGGCCGCCCTCAAATTGAATGGTCGCCAATTATTTATGAATTTAGTTTGGATTCATACCATACTATACTCACTCCATTATAGTTTACTTTAAGAAACTATTTGCATAATGCTAACCGCCATGAGCCACAAGCAATTTTGGTAAATATCCTTCCTGGCTGCTCCAATGAGAATATGTATTGACCACTGTAATGTAATGCTCGGCTAGTTTTGGCGGTGAGATAGTTTTACCGGATAAAATTCCCACTTTTGAGTCGGAGTTGAGTTTACGGTGCAAAGTCAAAGTCTTAGAATTGCCTGAAAAGGGTTTTGGTGAGGTCAAGTGACCACCTTAGAGGGTGATGACCTTCGAGGTGAGGTTAGAAAGGGGAGCTCCCCTCTTGCGGGGTGCAGGGGCAGAGCCCCGGCTAGTTCAAAAAAATTGACCCGGTGACCTCAAGAGGTCATCATCCTAGGGGGTCATAGAAAAATTATGCGCACCGCAAACTCAACTCTGACCCCACTGTTGTTATACAAAGTTAGAAATAAATATCGTCCAGCATCTATAAAATTTTGGGATTACCTTTCCTCGTTTCACGTCACCAAGCCTTGTTTTATCGTTTGTGAAAGTGTGCAAAAATTCCAATTTTTTCTATTCTTCTGGCTGCGAATTTATATGCTTTTAATGAATTTCCAGTTTTGTTAATATGTACACAACAATGTGTGTAGAAAATAACAGTGGTCGTTGTGGCAGTTCACTGGCTTATACAACTCTTCGTAAGGACTCTGTTTTAGCTTCAGCAAATACCACGTCTGTTTGAAATTTATAATGCGAACAAAATCATGAATTCATCAATCATAGATTCATATTTGCATTGAGAATTCAATATCATTGAATAATTCTTTAGAATAGACTCTGCAGAGTCTCGTCCATTTAGATTTAGAAGCTCTTGGGCCCACAATACACTCCGTGTACGTGTCAATGTAGAAAATCCACACTAAGATCAAGCATGGTATAAGTGCTATGCAAAAAATCTCACTTCAACCAGGTTAGATGCATGCCACAATGTCATTCCTACCCTCCTTCAAACCGGCAAAATACAGTAGTCTAGTGTATCAAATTGAGTCATTTTGTGTTCATTGGTGCAAATGCTTTCTCGGAGTTGCCGGTAAGTGCTAAGATGTAGCTTATACTCCCCCGTAATAATATTAGAGCCGAATTGGCCTGCTCCGTGCTCCAAGCTTTTATATATTCAATGAATGTAGTAAGCTTGGTGTATATGTTACGCTTCTACACTGGATTAAACTATAGTTTTATAGTGTTGAATAATCATAACCTAACGTTGAACGGTTTCGGTTTGCTTTCGGGTGGATAATATTTTTCTCTTAAACTTGTAACGAACGCTGTGCTGCCCGGAATTTTAAAATGGGCAATCATTTGAGTTGTGTGTTGCACTTGCATTACAACTTTTTGCTGGTGTATGGGAGTAGGAGAGGGGACAATGTACAAGTTCAGGGCCATGGATATAACAAGGTCGAAGGACGTTTCAGTTTCACTTTTATAAGCTCCTACGCAGACCTCTCTTATATTATTTTGCACTTTCTGGTGGGTCTGCAGATCCAACGAATTATTGGTGAGGAAAGGTCGTCTCTGTCATACAGCTTCATCAATCATTTTAAGGTGATCAACTAGATTCATTTAGCACATATCTGTTTGAGCTTACTAACAATTACATTATAATAAAATTTATTGGAGTTCAAAAGTTTTTTCGCAGCAATCTGGAATTTTGTAATTAAGGGATTTTTTAAACAAAAATATAAGAATTGCTACTAGAATTTGAACATCTGAAATTTCTAACATCTAGTTCAGCTACAACGTTCTGTAAGATTTGTGTAGAAACTAGCCACAGATTGCTTTGGAGGTTATTGAAATTGAGTGCTGTAATAATGTCAGTGTTTTGACATTTACCGAACTGGCGTTAGTTGATAGTATAGTAGGTAAGGTACAAGCAAAATACAAGTCCAGAGAGTACCCCTATTAAAGTACGGAGATTACGATACATATATTTATTTATTCTTCTGGAATTGAGCAATTGAAGTCAACAAGTTGACAAAAACAGGAACCCGTACCCGTCTATAGCATTTTACTGTGTGGTGATGGCATGATGATTTAAGTGTTTGTCTTGATAAAAGCAAAAGCAAGCAGCTTACTCACACATTGCACAGATATGGCTCCGGCTATTTTGTTAAGACAAGCGCGGAAAACAAATGTGTCACTTATTGGTGCAGCCATGCAACTTGTACTGGTAATTTTCTTGCTTATCTCTGAAGTTATTGATAACTGGTGACACAGGAAAGAGGGCAATTGTGAGATAATGATGAGAGTCTGTGCGGCTTTTACATATTCATTGTTCAGTTCAATTGTTTTGATAGCGGCAGGGCTTGTTTATCTAAAAACTTACTGCTTTCCGTTTCTGTATTGTTTTTTTGGGACCAACCTCATTTAAGCAATTGTTTTGTTTCAGGTTAACTCAGTCTTGTTTTGTGGTTAACATTGGACGGGCTGCTCAATTGTCTCGAATTTTAATTCGTTCGACGGAGTTTCTTCAACATAGAAGTTTGAGGTTTAGGCAAATTAGCGACATGGCCCCATCAAGATGGCCACGGTGAGTGCAACTCTGATATTGTTTGAAAATTTTAATACCTTTCCGCTTTTTAAGCTTCCTTGATATCAGCTTCCTTACCAATTTCTAAATTTATATTCTCTTTTGTTTTTAGATTGCCGTGCATTATAACTCAAGACGCCACTGTGGGACCCAATGGGAGTTTTGATGGTCTAGTACTTGTGTCAAATACTTTTCCAGCCTTAAGGGTGTTCAATGAGAATTTCGCTCAGCTGGTTGAGACTTACTCTGCTGTAAGTAGCAAATACACATATATGTATATTTATGATTTGAAGTATTAATAAATTTCCAGGTTGACAAGAGTGTTGAGAGTGACGGATGCGTTCTACCTTTAGAATCACAATACGGATCAAAGCGGCTGATCTATGCCCCAACTGGGCCCGTGGATAGGGACTATGATGATGTCCGTCGATACGGAGATGCTGCTTTAAAGGGCATGAAGAGGTAGGCAACAACTAATATAATATTGTGGAAGAAACGACGTTTTGTTGTAGTTTATTAATCTGAGCATGGAACTAATTATTAATTAATTTAGAGCGCTCAGTGCGGGCTGCGAGAGACCGGCGTTAGCGGTTGTTCCGAACGCTGACTTTCCGAACGCTACTTTAGTTGCCGTGCTCGGGGCCCTTGAAGCATTATATGTGGTATGTGCATGGGGTATAATGTGAATGAAACATAGCATCCAAAACTAACGAATCAGTAAGCAGTAATGTTCGAATAATTTTGGCAGCCGCTACAATTGCGAGAGCACTCTGACGCAAAGAGCCAAAAGGTCAAACACTTTGCGATTTACGGGACTGGCGATGCCGTCGAGACAGTTAAAATTATACGTGTCGCTTGTGCCATAGAAAGCGGGAGGTAATTTAAACTTAATTTTTTAATTATTATTAATTCTTCAAATTTAGTGTATCTATAAAGTAAGCCCTGTTTTTTTCAGATTTGTTGCAAGGTGAGGAACCAGTTCAGTGAAATCGGTATAGTAAATTAGTAAATTTCAAACTTGGACAAATCCAGGGAGAATGTTATGTGTGACTTGACAGTTGTGTTTCCTTCAGGAAACTTGCAGGTTGATCGAAATGCCACCGAGTCCTCTAACATAACACTTCTGTTTAACAGTTCTAAATGTGGAACAAACTGTTGTCTTAAATTTTTAACGATTTCATAATGTGTTCAGAACAGCTATGTATTTGTAATTATAATTGCAGGGACATTGGAGGTGGTGACCCAGAGCGAATGGCTCCACCTCGAGTTGCGAATTATGTAACAGATTTATTCGAGAACTCAGTTGTGTCAGTTGAAATAATTTCAGACACAAATGTGTTTGAGAAGGAGTACCCACTGTTTGCCGCAGTTAACCGTGCGGCAAGCGGTAAGTGTTTAGAAAAAAATTATTAATTTATGCCAGGTTTTTTAAAGTTCTAAATTTATTGAAAATAGTAATTGAGAGGCACAGTGGCCGGATTATATATTTACGATATGAAGGAGAAGGTCCTGTTACTAAAACAGTAATGCTAGTGGGAAAAGGTATGAAGACAAACTGAATTCTCTATATTTTCTTTTTATAATTTGTACAATTAACTATACTTTTCGTGTTACAGGAATCACTTATGACACCGGTGGTGCTGATGTTAAGGCTGGAGGGCATATGGCCGGGATGTCGAGGGACAAGTGTGGCGCAGCAGCTGTTGTCGGATTTTTTCAGGTAAGTATTAAATTTCAAATTACGACATGAGTTGTTTAAAATAATGGACGTTTTACAGACACTATCAATGTTCCAACCAAAAGGAATTAAAGCTATTGGCGCGTTGGCTGTTGCTCGAAACAGCATTGGTGAGAATTGCTATGTCGCGGATGAGGTCATTACTAGCCGAGCCGGATTGAGGGTCCGTATCGGGAACACGGATGCCGAAGGTCGGATGGTAATGACCGACGTGCTCTGCAAGGTAAAGAAGCATTTCACACGATTTTACTAATTAGCTATAATTGCTGAGGTATTATTTATATTCAGATGAAGGAATTGGCCCTAAATGAAATAAATCCACATCTTTGCACAATTGCTACGTTGACTGGTCATGCGTGTCTAGCAGTTGGTCCATACACGGTAAGTATCACATCTTGTGGTTTCTAACACTGATAGACAAAAATAATATAATTACGTAAACCCTAACTTCTCATTATAACCAACAATATTTTTTGTTCAGGCTGTAATGGACAATGGTCCAGCGAACGCTGTACACTTTGCAAAAAAAATTCAGCATGCCGGGTTTGAATTGGGCGACATGATGGATATCAGCACCATACGCCGCGAGGATTTCAACTTTGTTAAATGTAAATTAAAATTTAAAAATAGTGCGCAGTTTTTACACCTGCTAAAATTGTAAAATTTAGATCAAACCATTTTGAAACCAATGTGAACTCATCTCAATTTTCTCAATTATTTTGTGCTTTAGAATTTTCTTTAGTCAAACCTTTCTATATTTGACCTGTTTATCAGGGAATTTCTCTTAAGTGGACATAAATTTGTTAAACTAGTAAATCAGTAAATAAATCAAAACCACATTAATTGCCCGTGTTCCTTACAGGCGGAACTGGTGACGGTGAAGATTTACTTCAGTGTAACAATTTACCGTCGTCCCGGACACCACGAGGACATCAGTTTCCGGCTGCGTTTATGGTACGCAATCATTTTTCTTAATATTAATGGCCACTCTGTCACTGTATGCTAGATTCCATGTACTAAACTCCTTTAATCTGTAATTCTGTAGATCGAAGCAGCGGGGTTGGACAAGGTAAGCCAAAACTATGTTTCATCTTCTGCGAATTAATTTCCCGGTAATACCAGTTTCAGCATCGTACAAGGTTTACCTAAACTTACCAGCTGAGTTATATAGAAGGGTTGATGACATTTTGCATTAGTGATCCAGCTTTTCTTCGCAATTAAGTAGAATGTAAGCTGCTACATCGTGCTTACGCTTAACTAGCCAGGTCCACGTGTGGCAACAGGTGTTTTGTGAGTTCATTGATTTGAATAATGGCAAACGTGCACCGGTTTGGAAGCAATAAAAACAATCAGCCACAACATAGCCTTCTTGTGGATCAAATTTTGCAATATGCAATTCTGTATTAGCTAAACAAAAGCACGTCGTTAAAGGCGGATTATTTTGTCTGTTTGTAACCCATGTAGGAGTAGGAGTGGATGTTATACATTTTTAATGCAAATTTTGCTGTCCGCAATTCCTCAGTATGGTGAATGTCCTCTTATAAGGAATGGTGTACAATGGGTTTTACCTTCTCTTTCTCCATCTTTCAAAGTTTAAGATATAGAGTGCTTAACATACGTCTTCTTGGTTTGAACTTTTTCTCTCTCTCTCAGGTCACACAGAATTTAACACCGTAATCCGGCATAAAGCAGAGTTTTTCAGCTATACCTAAATTTCTATAGTAAATTAACTGAATTCAAGTGCTGGTAATTAGTATTTAACATACTTTTATCTTATCACAGCACGGCGGGAATAGTCCTCAACCCCTCAGATACACTCACTTTGACATTGCCGGTTCAGGAGGTTTGCTTTAATTTAAATATTTGCAACTTAATATAATCGCTTTCATTTTTGCATTCTTTGTTTTATAAATTTAATAGGCGACGTGCCGAACAACCCGACTGGGGTGCCCATTATTGCTCTATCAAACTACTTCTTCGGTGACCAATTCTATGTTAAAGAACTCTAATCATATGCTTCAGGCAATCAGGCAAGACGTATCTTGAGTTGAGGTAATTTATTTAAATTCCTACTTTCTTTTACATAAAATAATATTCTGATTCCAATTTTTTTCTGTTCATACTTTCTGTTAAAGGTGAAGGATTAGCGAATATTATTCCGCACGCTTTAATGTGTACTTCTGAATACAATGGAATTATATTTCTAATGTAAAATCTACTTTTAGTTACTGGATTTAATTCTGGAATTCTACATCTTTTCTGTTAATCTTTTCTTGATTTTAAATAAATAATTTGATGTCATGCTACAGTTGATGCATTCTGATTCGTAATACTAAATGCGAGCTTCACGTTAAACATGTAGCATTTCACACGTTAGGAAGATTACTGGCGTTTATAGAACTAATTGTATTTTTTATAACTCTGCTGGTGTCCATTGAGGAAAAATTAAGATATAAACGGTTGTATTCTGCTTATTTGCGCCATAAATTGATTTTTTGAAACTGCTTGGACGGTTATAAATGATAGGTTGAAGTTGTTGCACATTGTAATGCTAATTTGCAGTTAATTTGAAATCATGTGTGCATTGAGAAGATTTTGAGGTAGATATTAGAAGTAAAAGTAGACACAGAGAAATGTGTAAGAAAAGGAAATGCAGAAGAGAAGAGTTAAGGGGAAAAAGTGTTAAGGATAGTGAGAAAGGATGAGAGTGAATTGGTGTGTTAAAGGAATGAATGAAGGAAAGCCAGCCTTCTTTAAGTGACGGAGGTGGAGGTGGCAAATTCCATTGATAACTAAATTGGTAATCCACCCACCCAAGAGTTGCCCTTGCAAGATGAAGCTCATCAACGTCTTTGAGCGTCCCTGCTGCTCAAGTGCAGCTCAGAAATTTGGGTCGTAGTGTGAATGGACTCTGAGTGCAAAAGTAACTTCCGTAACATTGCAATGGGTGTCGATGCATACACTTGTGTCGGATAGGCTTCGCAAGGTGCAAGAAAGCGGATTACTTGGAAAAGCCTAGCAAAGGTTGAAAGTGCTGAGAGGGAGCATGCCGAAGAGATGTTGGAAGATTGTGGATTTGCACTGCAATCTGACCACGGGGTTTTTAGCAAAGGTTAGCTTGATCAAATGCTTCTCATCCGCTGTGAATGGGAAACGTGCTAAACAAGAGTTGAGAGGAATGAAAGATTATGTGATAATACGCCATCCATATTGCGTTCTCATCATTTCACTTCGCAAATCAATCATTCCATTTGATTAAACGTTTTATAACTTTTTGTTTTGTAAACACGCCTTTGTCGGAATTATGTGCTCCGATTTGGTGACCTTTCAGTCATCAAAAATTTCGCACTGTTTCTCATTTCTTTCGTTCTTTCTCACCTCACTCTCTGGGCAAACTCGGAAATTCCATTTTCGCGGGCAGTCACCGCAATTTAGATTTTAGTAATGGCATTCTCTAACACAAATTATCTTGCATTTTACCTCATTAACAAATTTGGTAACAATATTAGTATGTTTCACTATTTGCTGGGTGCTAAAACAAACGGTTGGCTAATTTCTTATTTGGAGGCGTCGGAGGAGGCTTTCAATATGAGCGACTTTCAGTTTGAACTTTACTCTAATCTACTCACACTATAAGCAGCAAAAAATTTTATTAAAGTTTTTTTTTGGAATATTTTGAGATTTCTAATTATGCATATAAAGTGTTTCTAATCCTTTTACTGCAATGATTTGTTGTATCATTTCTGTTTTATTTAGCTTCAGTTTAATTAAATTATCAATTAACATCAATTTAAAGAGAAACTTGACATTAAAACTTATGCAGACTAATGAATAATGCATTTTAAGTATAAAGTTAAGATATTCATACTAAGACATTGTAGTGTTGACTTTCTGCCGATTTCCAATAGCTTCTAACCTTAGAATAAAGAACATCTGTAGAGGGAACGTATTCTAAGCTTCTGATGGACAAAAGTATTTATAGACCTGTGTTGCATGGTGATGACGGATTAATGACTGAAATTCTTACCTGAAACATTCGATTTTGCTTTGTGACCTTAAAATTGCGTCAATCTCTTCTGTTTTGCCCGCGCATTATGTCAAAGGATGTGTTCCGCTCTTTCAAAGTGTGAAAGAGTGTAAAAGAGTAGGGAGAAAACAAACGTATTAGTATCTTTCCTTCAGTATGAAGGTTGATTAAGATCCCACCATGCAGGTACGTTTGCCAGACAATTTTTTCTATTAAGAAGCGCTCTAGGAAATGATTGAGAAGAAAAGAAAACGAGATAGAACCGTTGTTGTCTTTGAGTTTTTTTGTTGTTCGGCTTCTCGTATGTTGGAGATTGAAAGACTGGGAGGGAAGCAGGTGAGGTACACACGGAGAGAAAGATAGCTGTAAGAAAGTGATGAAGGCAGGAAGTTGATGGTCCATCGTTTTTTAACTTGAGAAGGCGCGACATGGGCATGGGTTACCGTAACCGGGATAAGGATTTTTTTTGTGATTAGGTACTTCTCTTGTCCCCCTTGTACATCTTGATCCTTTGTGGGGATCTTCATACCGGGCACAAGTTTGCGGAGAGTAAGGAAGCAAAGAAAAGGAGAAGTCGTCGTCTATGTAATCATAATAAGGAAGAACCTAGTCAGGAGAAAGACGCACTCCTGTCTGGAGGGAGCCCTCAGACTTGAACCTAAGTACCGTTAATATTCTGGGGTCAACGCCCGAATCCCTTTCCTGCTCTTTGCCTACCTCTCACTCCGTCAATCCATTTCCCTATCTCCAATATCTTCTTTAATATCCTTCTTCCTTGCACTGATTATGTTTGCCCACCTTGTCTCTCAATAACCCCATCGGATATATTTTCATATATTTATTCCAAACATGCACCCACTTAAGTTAGGAATTTACAGTTAGCTCTTGGCCAATGAACGACTCGCAGCCCACTCCTTCCTCCCCTCGTTAAATTCCACTTCCACAATATATTGGAAATATTTGAATTTTTGAGTCCTGTTTTTCATATTCGTGACCTCAGGTCCATTCATGCCTGTCTTTGTTTGTACCAGCAGGTAGGGAAAGCACAAGAGGTGGACCTGACCCTTTACTCTGCTCTTAAAACTGTGTTGCGTGGGGTTGTAGTAAAATACTAACGTCACCATCGTTTGACAAAGCGAGGGCATTCTGACCTTGCCCACCGTTCGGGGTTAAATTGGCCATGAACTGAACCACAGCACTAGCTTCCACAATGAAATTTTGTCGTCCTTGAAATTCCATTCAGTAATGTGTACTTAGACTACAGGTTGACGCGAATGTAAGGGGATGCTTGGGAGTTAATCCCAATTGCTCAATTTGGCATTTCATCTTCCGCTCACAGGTGACATTGATTGTCATTACTCAACACGTTGATTGAGGTAATATTAGCATCCTGTGCTTTTGTGTGGAAGACAGACTGTGGGACCGAAAGAAAAATTGAAAGGCGGCTTAAATGCTCCGAAAATATCAATTTCACTTTCACACATTGTGAGGACCGCTTACAGTGGGGATGGACACAGTTCTTTGAGTAAGCAGGCAATAATCATTCATCCGAGCACAAAACTCATAAATCCTCCTTATTTCTGACCAGCGCCCAAGCATTCGATTTTTATCTTGTCACTTTCCTTGCCCTGTTGAAGGGTAAAGAGACAAGGGACCCGAACCCGACCTTACCTTCTGGTCCATGCCCCATGGCATTGGTCTTGAAGGAGTTTAGGGAGGGTCCGAATAAGGCAAATAAACCCAAATTATAACACGTAGGTTATATTTATAGGTCCTCTTAAAATAACACGCTCATTCAGACCACTTTCATTGTCAATTGTCACTGAGATTTGGAGGGAACTCATTAAAGCATTTGCGGCATCCATTATTCAAACGGAAACAGAACAAAATAAACTCGAATTTATTTTCTGCTTCACTTTTTCCTTTCTCTTTCTCCTTTTAAGCGGGATTGGGTGGATGGAGCGGGACTGGAGCCGTTGGGTTCGGGAACAATTTTTATTTATTTTAAAAAGTGGTTTAGCCGGTTCGGTTCATAATATTTTTATCGCTCTATATGAGTCAAAAAACAAGTCAAATAGATTTATTTTCTCCCCATTTATTATATGAGTTCCCAAATTCATTGAATGAATGAAAAGCGGAGGACGCTGCTTTTATTTAAAGGACTGGGTTCAAAGGAGCTCTTTTCAATCAACTCGGATTCCTGGTCCAGGCGTCGGGGTGAGGGGATGCCCGGGTTTTAATTAATGCGTCCTAATTCTTGCCACACCTTTGAAATACCCCTCATTTCCATCTGCACATCCATTGTATTAGCTAATTCTGTAGCGAACCTCACTAAAATGGAAGTAACCAGCATTGCATGATAATTAGGATCCGAATAGTTTGTTTAAAAAATATTCTGTGGGACTGGCGTTGAGTGAGGTATGGAGTTGAAGTTGAATCTGCGAATCAGAGGGAACTGCAAAGTACAAGGATGTAGAACTCATCCAGTCAGTCGTTAATTTGAATTAAAGTTAGATTGAATGAGAAGGAAAATCTGAGTCCTTTAATATCATTATGACCCCCAGTAGCTTAAGAAAAGAGGAATTCACAGGTTTAATGAAGCCAAAGCCGGGGATGTTGTGTTGATATTTTTTATGAGGATTCATGGCTATGTCCAAACCAAGAGCCCACGTCCTTCCCAGCATTCGCACTGCAGACATTCTTGCATACAAGCAAATGCAGCGAATTTGCTCTTTTGTGAATGACCTCTGTGTTGTGCTTAGATGGGGAAATGCGAACGAGCAGTTCAAGTTGTTGACGCATTCTCTAATGCCTCCTTCAATTCCCAACTGAAACCCATATACATTTTCTTAACCCTTTAGCAGTTTTAATTTTGAAAGAGATACATACCGCCAACAGCAGGGCAAAGGACTTTTACTCTTCACCTGACCAACAAATTCTTCAAAGGGTTTGTGGCTGGAGGCCCAGTAGTATCCGGAATCAATCTAACAATTATTGTTGAGTTGTCTAGATAGCCGGGAGAGTAGTGGGTTTGTTGAATGGATTCGCATGCGAATTGGAATGAAGTGGTTGAGGAGGCACAGCTGATTCCAATATTTCTGAAGATGTAGTCCAATCCAAGTCGTTGGAGGTAACTTCCGGGGACGAGGTGACAAGTCCTTTGGGTCTGACTGGCTGTCTTCAGTTTTCCCCGGCTCCTTGTGTTGGATTCCACCAAATGGTTTTGGGCCGATGGATGGGTGGCTTGACGAAGTAGGAAGGGGGGATTCTTCCTCGTCGTCATCCACACGCCAAGCGCCTTCTTTTTATCCTTCTTCGCCTGCCCCTTCTCATCTGCTCCTTCTGACCACATCCATGGAGAAAACTAAGACGCTTTTACTCTCCGACTTCAGTTTCCCCTGAAACTTTGCTCCGGCGTCACTAACCTGAAACATCCTCCGAATTCAACATCCCAAGTATCATTTATCCATAATTTCCTATTTCCTCATTCCACTCATTTACCATGGATCCTACAAATTTGGACCCGACTGGCTTGTATTGAAAACACCTTAATTCAATTCAAATTCCTCCAACATTCTACAAGCTTTTTTACACCCTAATTTGACAACCAACACGTGAAGGAGGAGAACAGCTGAGCGAAGTAGGGTCGACAAGTGGTATCCAATTAGCAAAACTTGAAGCGCGAGCTCAACCATGGAACCACCACCGAAGGAATTGGACCCGACCGGTCTTTACTAAATTCACCATCCTCAAATGTACCTTTGATGACAACCGTCCGTGTATTTCGAGCCTAATTTTGCAACCTCGATCTCAAGGTACATCCCTTCAACATTTGAAAACAAGCATTTGTCAAGCAAAAAAAAATCATAGCAATGGACTCCTTTTTTCTTCAGCATCAAACGACAGCCTCGGTAAGTGAAAAAAAAAACACTTCTCTCCTTTCATTCATGAATATTGACCTGACTTACTTTCACCCTCCATTGTTTCCGCTTTTATTTGGGACATGGGATGCTTATTTTTAGCTATGGATCATACAAATTATAAGAAATTTGTACAGTCCCTTTCATTTTTACCCCACACAATGCTTGAGGGCGAAATCTTTTTAACTTGTTAATTTTACTGCCGGTTTCACTTTCGCAATATACTTTGTAATACACATGCTCTAAAATATACATATTCATTTATTTGGGTCTATTTGAGAGAAATGCATTGGGACTGCTGTCAATGAATTTGCAAGGATGAGCAAGTCGCGAGGATTGTAAGGTCTTGGAGTCATATTATGTAGGATAGATTTATTTGCTATTGATTTATCTAATGCGGATATGTATTTGGTAGGAAATAGGTTTGTAACATAGTAATTGATGGATGACATTTGCAAGCAAATAGAATTTGTAGGGGAAACCAGGTGGAAGAGCAGAGTATGTGGCGGTGTTTAAGCATTGGAATGATAGGCAAGTTGTCCATACTCCATAAAGAATTCTTCCGGGTTACACCCAACCCAATGTGATCACACACATAGGCTGCATGCTCCTGATCTTCCATTGTTAGCCTCATTCTCTCATGGATTCAGTAGATAAAGCAATCACTCCTTTAGTTTAATGCCCCCAAATATTTACGAATTTATATATTCTCAAAAAATGTATTTGTGTTGCTAGTGGGGGTGGGCTAATTCCTTGGAATGGAACTGAAGCAAAATTTATTACTGGTTGTGCAAGAATGTTACTTGAGCAAACGTTTTAAGTTACTGATTAATTTGCAACATTTTTGCAAATTTAATCATGAAATAAGATCCTCAGTGTCTGGCCAGTCTAAAAAAATGCATTGCAGTTAAATTTCCTTCTCCTTCGCGACAGCTTATTTTTGTAGGAAGAGAAGAGCCTTCCAAATTTATTTTTATGAGGGATTCAATGACACAAAGCATATACTAAAATGTGACACTGGGGATTGACCTTTGTTCATTTCTTGAGTTGCAAGATATCGTCTGTCCAGTCAAATAACAATACTTCTATCCACACCATAGGCCCCGTAGCATTTAAAAAAATAAAACTATATCAATTTACCATTTGTCAATGCAGCAAGTAAAATGCAATGCCATTTTATTGTAGGCCCCTGAGCCTTGTACATTATGAAGTGTGAAATTACAACTACATCATGTATGATGGATACAAAAGCTTAAGGTTGTTTCGGGGACAGGTAGATTTTATATTGTGAATTGGGATGACTCAGTTCGATGCAGTCAGAAAGGAAAAGTAAGAGGGGAACACATTTTACTACTATTTATATTGTGTCTGTGGTTATGGTCAGGCCCAATACTTTATGCTATGCTTTACACTCCGACACAGCAAGAGAGCTGTCGATTGTTGGCCTTCATCATTACATGAATCCTGTCTTGTTCAGTCAGGGAACAATGAAGCGAAACTAAAAGTAACTGCCATCACTCAAGTATTTCAATTGTGGGTCTTGACTAATCAATCCCTCTTCTTTCCTCATTTTAAGACTTTGAATTATCACTTTCGTTTTCGCTCTCAACATCCCCCATCCTTGGACAGATTTGTAAAAATTTGAGGAACATTTTTTTTATTATACAGCGTATACATTCTGGCAGTTTTAATTTTTGGGGGCAACCAATTCATTTTTTTTTCTTTCCCCATTTTTTATGTTTGCGGAAGGGAAATGAGATATGTAGTATTTAAATTACCCACTAGATTCATTTATTTTCGATCCTTTGCAGTATAAAACATCTGGTGAGGTATTTTGGCAAAAAAATCAAAGGGTTCGTGTAAGATGTTGGAATAGGACAAGATTGGTGTAAAAAATGCTGCTGGGGAGAGGATTGTCTTAATCGGTCTCTTCAGTGAAGGGACGGACCTGAGAAATAGATAAGAACGAACTACGGTCACCTTTACATTTACACTTGTATCAGAGTGTGTCCCTTCCCCACGTGCGCTATTCGCATCTTAGTTTTCAAAAGGAATAAAAAAAGACATTATTTTTTATTTCATTTTTTGTGTTGCCTTACCGGAAACCCCTTTTCGGTTTTTTACCCTATTCTTTCATTCATTTTGAATGAGTTTTTCTTTTTTGATCCGGTGACAAATTCGGATTCAGAGGAAAGGATTTTTTAAGCCAAAGAAAAGGGTTACTCGGGTTCTCCGCCGCGTCACGTTACGTTCTTTCTTGGAAATTTTTGTCTTGCTAGGTGAACATGTTAGAATTTCTAAACAATTTCAAATCTCATATTTTTGATTTAATTGCACTCTTAATTTTTATGTAAAGGTCAACCATTCCATTGAATTTTACCTTTATGTATTTCCTTTAATTCCGGTCCTTTCGAGTTGGCTTTTGGATGTTTCAGAAATTGGCGAAGCATACACACACACACAGCAACACAGCATGTGCATAGGGGGGGGGGGGAGTACTGACAGTGTTAATTTCTTCTCTGTAAATATATCGTTGATCCCAATGCAATGCCGTCCCGCCTCTTGAATTCGCTTATCAGAGGATCTCCTCGGAGGCCGACGTGCTAATAATTACAGTGCTAATTAATTAGTTGTGTAACTCCGGACACTTGAACTCAGCATAGCACGAGGTGCTAGCCTTCCTGTCGTCATTTCATTACGAGTAAATCCTTTGGCTCATGATGATTAATTTCTAAAGGAAACAGTGCCTTGCCCGTCGGAAATAAATAAATAACTTACTAGCTTTTGGCACTCCCCGTGAGGATTTTCCACCATCCCATCCACCCTTTTCTTTACTTCCGTTTAATTAGCGTGTTGGATTTGTCCTCACAAAAAAGGGAACAGTTAAAGTAGGTTAAAAATGACGAATGAAGGCAAGTCACGGCGCTCATTACTAAGAGTTGAAGTGTGGCTGCGGCAGAGCAGCGGCTGACGTGAAGGAATTATTTATTCCATTCGTAGCTTCAATACCGGCATTGTCCGGATCATTATGCAACAATGACATAAGGATGAGGAAGTGAGTGGCGTCGTTGGCTTCATCTGTGCACCTTTTTTGCGTATTACTAATGGATTTAGTTCAGCAGAGGAAACAATCTCCTGCGTGTGTGCAAAATTCCACCACACACGAACGGAAGGAAAAAATAAAATGGAGATAATTGGGATTTAACAAAAAAATTTACTGTGTGTTAAGATTAAGGATTACCTCATGAGTGTGGAATATGCATACTAGATAATTAGTTGGAAGTATTTTTGTGTTAAAGGAAAGGATTGGGGGGTTTGATTTATAATCATTAAATTTAGCATGGTCAGACATTGGCCTCGAGTCACCGTTAAAGGCCGATGCACTTTTATTCCAATGCCCCCAGCAAAAAGTCTTAACCTACTCTCCTCCTGCACAGCTGATTTACCTGCACCCCGTCCACTCCTCTTCATCCCATCCTTTCTTCACACACACACACACACTCTCCCTAATTCATCCTCTTCCCTTTCAATTTTATTATTGCAAATCCAATTTCACTCCTACATTGACCTAGGATTCCTCTTACACCATTTCCTAAATTTTAAATTAACCTCATTCACTATCACTAACGTGGAGTCTGAAGGATTAAATCTTGAAGATCTTTAATTTGGCGATAGTGCAAAGATTATCTTGACAGATTATTCAGGTTCGGGCTCCTCCCCTCTCCCTCTCTTAGAATTTGGTGCATTGTTCAGGCAAAGTAGACCAACTATTACAATTAAAGGCAACTGAATGGACTTTCCCCTTTGGGCCTCGTTTAAAACCATGGATTTTCCGTATGTTGTAATCCATGTTACGTACGTACGTGCATTTAGTTTTTGGAATTTTTTTGGGAACAAGTGTAACGTGCCTTTGGTTGAGGGCGAACGTAACCTGCATTTGTATTGTAATATTCGGAAACAGTTATGTTGATGGGAAGGAGGAAGGAATTTGAGTCCGTGTGTGGTGTGTGTGTGTGGATTCATTGATGATGAACTAAAACTCATGGTTGGATCGTGTGTAAAAGAAAACGGGATTTCTGCCGTCCGTCCGGACAAACAAAACAAGGAAAAGGATTTTTTTTGTGTGTGTCTCCTTCTCTTGTACACGTTACGTCGTTCGTCTCCGTTGTCTGTTGAGTGGTGGATCTTCTTACTCACATTCCTGCTGCCCTAATCATTCCACCTCTCATCCAACTCATTTTCTAGAGAATTCGATACCGTTTCACACTTCCTCCTTCCAAAAGTTGAACAGCTTTCGTTGTCCCCATTACTAAAACTACATTGTTGTGTAGGCACTTGAGTCAGAAAGATAGGACGGGGCAAATAATCTGCGTGGATTAACGGTTTTCACCTGAAAAAGGGTTGAGGGTTCAAGTCCAACCACGGAACACAAACAACTCCCATTTGTTTTTCCCATTCCCTTCCCTCCGCCGCGCCAGCCAAAGGTGGAAAGGAAAGGAACCTAATCCTTGTTAGAATTTATTGGGATTTGGAAATTACTGCAATCAAGTGCGGTGCAATTGACTTGACTTACACAAATTATGCATCTTTTAATCCCATAACCGAAAAGGCTCATACATTATACATGCACCTGACCTATATTATTTTAAGTGCATCTCCCCCTGATTCTACCACTTGATTATTCTTTCCCCCTTTTGTAGTCTAAGCCTTAATGTAAGTCAATGTTCAATTTTTGATATTCCATTTTTTTCTTTACTTGTAGATCCACATCCTCCGACAAGTTTCTTTGACAAGGACGGAGCCGGGCATTATTCCATTCAAACCCGGATCTTGAACGGGCGAAGGAGAGTGGGATATCCCCCACTCACTCCGACCTTCAGGCTGCCTTCGTTTTTATCATTACTTGTATATTAGCATTGTATTTGGGGCGCTTTGAGCCCCCGTATTAGTTTTAAGAAACGCTGTGCAAGTGATGAAAAAATTGGTTAAAACAAAAATACATTTTAAGAAAATAGAGGGTGGAATTCATAATTCCTCCATCCTGACTTGTTTGTATTGCATCCATTCCTGCTACCTGGATTATTCGAGATACACATATGTACCTTATCATGTTCTGAACATATTTTTAAAGTATCAACAACGCGATTTACTGCTTCGTCCAACCAAACCAAGCGACAATCGCATCGTGATACTTTGCAAGACTGAAAAAGAACACAACACGCGGCTATGATATCAGTGCATAATTAACTAAGGAAAATTTGATTTTAAAAATATATATTTATTGTTGATAATTACTTATTGGAGTAGAGGATTTTGGAAATTATTTGAATTGGTTTTTATTGTTTATCCTCGCCCATAGATTGAATTGTAAGTTGTAGGGGTGGAATGTGCAAACAGTGTCATTTGTTTTTTAGAATTGGATCCACTTTTGTGTGAATTCAAAATTTTATACTTTCTGATTTGGAATTGTTTTCTGTATGACTCTGTATTATGTTGAATGTAATCGCAGGTTATTTATTTATTGATTGAATGCTCAAACGGAATGTTGAATGTCTTTCTTTGCTAATACATTGTGAGTCATGGAGTAACTGTATTGAGAAGTTCTGAGAAGTAGTAGGTTACTCATGGCTTGCCATATATTAAAAACAAATTAAATGTATTACTTTGTAATGAAAAACAATTTATTAAAAAAAGTGGATTTCACTGCCGTGTCAATTAATGTTGTAAAGTATTTGCAGTTATTAAGACGCGGTTTGTATTAAGCAAAGCGTTTGGAAAAAAAATCAATTTGATTGAAGTCGTGTCAAGATTTTGTATTCCGTTTCATCATTTGGTGACACTGATGAAGTCTTGCGATTGCCATATTATAGAAAAATTGAAAACGAAACAAACAATTCCAATAATATTAATCGAATGAATAACTTTACTTGTAGTAATCACACTCATAGTTTAAAAATTACCCTCCAATTTTCAATGAACTTAGCCGAAAGTATTAAACTCACAGTTTGAGCTTAGCATCTAATAATTAGAAACCACACCAGGAACTTTGCTTATGTACTAATTCCTAAAGTCCATAAGCAAATAAACTTTAAAAAACCCCGTTCTACTCTAGCTCCCAGAAATTGTAAAAAACCTATATTGAAAGTTGGCATTTCACACTATTCAGCACCAGGTTAACAAAAGATTTAAATCTACTATATTTAAACTAAAATGATAAGCAACAAACAGTACATGAAATCCATACATCAGTGTAGTTACTTGAGCAACTGCTTCCTGGATACTAAATCTGAAGGGTGGGAAACAACAGTTTTAGTTCCAAAGACTACCTTTTCTTGGGCAGGTAGTGATTGGAATGAGGAAATAGCCGGATGAACCGTTGTGTTTAGTTTTGAGTGACTCAGCATTTGAGATTTTATTCGTCACGGAATTCCATTTTGAGCATAGAAGTGAGGTAGGTCCAGAAATTGAGGGCTGGCATATTGAGTCTTTCTGGAGCAGAATAAGGGCAAGCTTTGTACAACTTGAGACAAGTTTCTTCCCCGGAAGTGATCCCATCTTGCATTGCCTTAACATAGCGGTAATAGCGGCTGGAATTCTTTTCCTCAACGGTTCCACGGTCAACCCTGAGGGTATTTTAAACTCATATCACAAAATACATCTTGTCTGAGAATTGCTAATTGCGTTGTAGAACAAACTTACGTCAATTTTTTCATAAAAATATCACTGATCGGCTTGTACTTGTCTGGATCCGTGAACACTTCGCAGAGGACTCTTTGTTGACAAATATCTTCATTAATCTGAAATATATATAAAAGTAATATATTTTTAGCGTAAATCCACGCCCATCAATTTCAGCAGGTAGTAAAGGAACTAAAAAACACTTCCGGGGGGTACTTTTCAGGGTCAAAGTTGTGAACAAGGTGTGGATTGTGTAATAGGAGCCTAAAAGGTAAAAAAGTACAACAATGGTTCTCAAGTTCAAACTTAATAATCTTTTTTAAGAATAGAACCGCTCGTCTACCCGACCCCACTTCAAAACTACTTGGGAGGATCTTTAAGTGATTAGTCTCAAAAGCCAGAATCAGGTAAAAATTGAAGAACCGCAGGGGTGAGCCTTCCTTATTTCAATCTTTTAACAATAACCGTTCCTTCACAGGATGAAGGTGTGTGTGGGAGAAGGGACCCCGACAGAGGTCAATGACCGCAATGAGAGAATCCACAATTCTAAGTTTTTATTTTCCCAGGATTCCTTCTTTTCAAGGGGCCCATTTGTTCGACAGTCCTTAATTAACCTTCAAACCGTCTGAGAAGGTATTTTTCTTGAATGTTGAATCTTGTTCCCACTCTCTCACATCTCGGGACGTATTTATAGAAATGCATTGAGCTGCATTAAGGGAGCTTCTCATCTTGTAGGGGAAGTTGATTGTGAAGGGATGCCTTCAAGTACCGCTCCCCCCTCACCAAAGTCAAGTCGTTGAGACTAATCGGGGAAGTAGAGGAGATAATTCATGCAAGGATTTATACGGTGGAAGAAGACACGCTATCATTGATAGTGGGGATGTGATATAGGCAAATGAGGAACTCGGGCAGCCAGTGGCATTGTTCTACTCAATAGAATAATTCGAGATGAAGGTGAGTGCTTCCATGCATACATTATAGATCCACTCTTCTTTTTCCTCCGCTCTTGTTACATTAAGGGCCTCATTATTATTCCCTTCCTTGCATGCATAAAACATTGTTAGCCAACCCGGACTTAAGACTTGAGGTTCAAGGGTACCAGATCAAGTTCAAGGGCGACAAGTATAACCGAATGTTTTAACAGTGCAAGCCCTTCCCTACCACACACTTCCTTCTTTGACCTTCACCGGGAAATTCCAATGCAATTTTCCAGTCAAGTTCTTAAATTTATGGAAATTTATGTCGAAACAACCAAAATGCAGAAACTAAATTTTTTATGCACTCAATCAGGAATTTGTGAGCCAAAAAGTCTGATCAGTGGAAATCTGCATATTTGCTTCCTGTTTGATAAAAATATATTTACCAAATATAACATAACATACTTTAATTTGAACACAACACAAGTTTGTAACTGTGACAAACTTTTTGAGTTGAATAAAGAAGGGTTGTGATAAATGTCAATCAAAATATATATCCCCTAGCCATTACATCCCCAATCAACCCGTAATCCTTTTCTTTGCTACCCTTAAAATGCCTCACAGATCCTATGGTCGGGTAATAAAGTACCTGTCTGAAGGACTCAGGCCAGACACACCGTCCCTTACGCCACGCCACCCTTCCCAAAGTTACGTTTTGGAGTCTGTGGACAGGGTCAACCAGACAATCCCAACCCAAGAGCAAACCTGAATAAAATCTATTAGCACCCACGACGTAGATTAACTCTTGAATGACTCAACCCAAGAATGACCTCAGGATTTAACGCCCCTCAACCAATGCAATGGGATAACAGTCCATGACAGCATAAAGTCCTCAAGGTGAAAGACTTGAGTCTGTTTACAGCTAAGCAAACAATGACCGGCACTTTACCTCCAAAATTGTGAAATATGTTGACATTTTGTTGAGCTCCATAGAATATGCCGGTTCGTCGTAGGAGTCCAATGGATAGATTTCATCAACGGTTAAGTTAGAGAAGATGTCATTGTCACCAATGGAGCGACTAAAACGTCGAGACGTTTTTAAGTTAAAAGTCGGGAGGGCGAAGGATAACGGGACTGTGATCAGCAAGCCTGTATGATTTAACAAAATGTACACAGGTTTGCAAAATTTTGATAGAATTGGACATGGTGATCAATTTTGACGGATTTCTGAATGAAATTTTAAATAATAATTTATCTTCATAAATGTAAGTAACTAACATTTAACTTTTACAGATTTTTTAAAAGAAAAAGTGAATTATCTTTTGTTTATTTTTTTTGCAGAGGAATAAAGTCCTTCCAAGTGCTTACCGATATCCACTGGGGACTGCGTGTTGAAGTAAATGAAACGCTTTTGACGGCTGTGAGGTTCATCGGAATGAGTGAGTGGACTTTCTTTCGATTCAGCGTCGATTTCGCTCCAACAAAATTGAAGAGACGTCATAAAAAGAAACCAGATCAGCGTCGAGGAAGTGTCTTTTTAAAAATAAAACAACATGTTCGTGCATACAAATTTTAATTTAAAAGTCTGAACTAGTTGATCTAATGTAAATGTGATCGATCGTTCAGATTTATAAACGTTGAATGGCTAATGTATTAGACGTCAAGTCAGAAATGTCATGACTCAAAGCAAAGACTACTAATCAAATTTAAATAACAGTAGTTTTGATTCTACTTTTAGTAGCTGTTTTTAGCAGAAAAAAAGTACTGAAAAATATGACAGGATTTCTTACTTGTTTTGAAGAAAGACATGATGAGTTTTAGATGGCCCGGTGGCTATGGAACTTGTTCACTCTGACTTCACGTAAACTTGTACTAAATGACTTTTTTGAGTGTCACCAAGTTTTTATAAGATGTGCTAAGACGACTATTTGATATGTAAAGGTGGTGGATTTGTATGTACCAAATATTGTATTTCGGCTTTGGTCACACATTGCATGAATTCTTGTTCAAATGTTTAATTTGACAAGTTCTGTCCATTGTCGTTCCAAATCCAAAATAATGTTACACTTTGTATTTATAACACATGCGTGAGAACTATTAAACTGCTCAACGAACTAAATTCGAATTTTGAATTTGCGAAGCAGCTTTATTTTTAATTACCATTCAAGATCACTTTGGATTTAAGAGTGAGGCCATGCACGGGTTGTAAAGAAAGCTTTTGCCAATACAAAGTACGAGCTGCGAATGCTCCAGTAAACTCTGGTTTTCAATTGAGATGAAAATTTATGTGTTCGAAGATACTAACCGTTCATCTCCTTAGCACATATTATGAGACTGCATAATTCAGTAGTTAGTTCGCGTGTACCAGGAAGGAGTGAGCGCATGGAAATTATTTTTGTTTAAAAATTTCGAAGATCCGAGTTTTGAGACAGTTCGTTCACCCGGTTCGAGGTGCTAGGAAACATTAAATGAGTCAAGTTACAATGTTATATATTTGCCTGTACCAGAATGAATTACGGTTTTGCTCAAAGCGTCAAACAAAACGTTTCGTATTTATTCCATAATGCTAACTACTCATGCATTCACCGTATAACTGTAATTCCTCGCAGTTTTGCAAGTGCATTTGCTACCTGCTACGTTCCGGCGGATGTCCGATATTGTAACCGATGGACTGGATAGCTCAGTGACAAGTCAAGAGTGTTCTTAAAGTTAATTTGATATGTAATAAATTTAAACAGTTTCTAATGACTTGCTGAAAATCTTTGATATATGTATAGTAGAAATACGCAATAATTTAATTATTATTTTAAAGCTCTTTTGTTACCCGAAAAAATTTTTTCTTTCTTAGACTTTCTAACTTAGTTTGTTAATTAATTAATTAATCGATTTTAACTGTTTCTGCTATTAGTAGATTGTCGGCTGATCTTATACTATTGTGATATTCTGATTATCTTTGAACAGATATCAAACATATTGCTTATTACTCAACATTTAATAAGGCCGGCCTTTCATTTGGCACCAGGCACTCGTTTCCAATAAGCGGTGAACGGGCGAATGCCGGATACCATTGCATTCCTCAGTAAAGGAAAATGCGAACTTTAATAATGAGTTTTCAATACTTGCTGGAGCACTGCACGTGTTTGTAGTGCAGTAATGGGATTAAATCTATACAAGAAGGTGTAAATGAGATGTAAATATGATTATTTTTATTACATCACATTGCATATGTCCCAATTATTCTCAGGAGTAATGTTTCTCTCGTAGGCTTTCTGCAACCTTGACGGAGAGGAATTCAATTATTCTGCAACATGACGCAAAACATGCACCATATTTGCATGCAACACAGAGTATTTTAATAAATAGTTAGGCGGGAAAGAGTTCATTTAAACGGCTTAGCGGAACAATTTTGACGAAAAAACATTAGCATGTTACGATTAGCAAAGCAAGCGAAGCGGTCCTTTTCTCATATGCCAATGCAGCAAATCTAGTTTCATCTATTACACAAGCTTCGTTTTTGAAGTTTTGATGCTGGTGGATTCTCCCGAAAACCGGATGATGTTCGGTGAATGTTTACAGAGTTGTATTCCTATCAATTATTAGCTTTACCGCGTTTCTCTTGATTTAAACATATTTTAATTGATTCGTGATCAGATAAGGTGAGGAATTATTACCTATGTAGACAACGACACAAGTCTCAAATAAAAAGTTCAAGAAAAACCTATTAAAATTAAAGACTTACAAATTACAATTAATGCACTCATTGTAAATGATGTTCTTCTAGACCGCTTCAATTAGAAGAATTGACAAGAAGTTTTTGTTCCAGTAGATTTAGAATAGTTCAGTTATAATTGTAATTGCTAAGAATAATGTAACGTTTTGAAGGAAGTCTGGCACATGGTAGCGTTACATGCATTAGGCAAACGCTCTTTGGAAGAAAATCAAACAACTTTCAAGTGCTGCACAGGCGTTATCATCCAGACAGTTTTTTTAATTTTTAATTTAAATTTTGCAAATATATATATAGAACTAACAAGTGCTAATTCATATGCAAAAGTAGCCGCAAAGCAAAACTGTAAATAGGCAGAATTGACAAACAATGCATAACATATTATATCGAACTGAATGCTTGCTGAGTCCTCTTTGTTAGAATACAAGAGTGTCAAATGTGCCCGACTTATTATTTCTTGGTTTCAGCTAATGAGCAATCAAATATATATGTTACTATCTCACATATATAGTATCAATAATAAGCCGATTTGCTAATGCGCTGGTCCACATCCGATAACAATAAAGAATAACATAAAACTGAAAGATTTTATTCCTCCACAAGCTTACATTATTATTGACTTTTGAATTTGTTTGTTATTATCTCAATGCTACAACTAATAAAGTTTGATTGAATAAATTAATAATACTTTGCATGAAAACAGTTAAGCGCAATAAATAAAAAGTAAAACTGAAATGTGTAACTTATGATGCAAGGATTACTTCAAATTCTGAACTTTGCAATTAATGATTCAGGTTATATTCTACTCCTCTAGAAGACATTTAATTCTTGATCTAGTGCTAAATGAATAAATAGAGTTGTACTTGTGAGGCAAACTGCTGATGGCCAGTCCCCTTCACTCTAGTTTGATTACATCTGTTCTCAAAATGCATCACTGTTCCACTTAAAGATAATGTGTCGTAAAAGATTGCAGATTATATTTTGCATTGCAATAATGCGTCGTCCTTTTTGATTTAAATCTGGAGATTTGTATCCGATTATGACTCCTTTTGTCTGCTGTCATAAAATCATACTAAGGTGAACCTGCCTCATGCCTGCTTCTTCAATAAAAGAATCAAATATTTCAGTAAAAGCTGTGCGTTTTAACTTTTCCGATTTCAAGGAAAGGCAAAAACGCATGGCAAATTACAATGATTTCAATCTAATGTAATGTGGTATACACAAGAATAAATTTTACACGCTACTGTCGCAACTCTTCCTGTCTGCAGTTTAATTCCTGCGTAAATGAGCTTGATGGTTGATGTTGAACTTAAAACGTAGATAATGATGATTATTTAAATAAAATTTAAGTAAGTCAGTGTGATATTATCTTCCGCTTATCCTCGCACCTAAATTTGGGCTGCTCTGATACATTTTTCCTCAATCAACTTAGTTGTAATATTGGACTCAAAATTTGAACTGACATTGTGTATTGTTCTTAAAAATATCAGAGCACATCATTTGGGTTTTTCTGGGTAATAAACACAACTTCAGGTTTGATTTTACATAATTTGTAGCCTCAGCAGTTACCCGGCCAGAGATGTATTGCTGTCTTGTCGGGGGGCTAAGAATTGCCGAAATAACCATTACACTCAAAATTACAATGCATATAATGTCTATGAATTTTGAAAGATGCATGATTTCCAATTGTATATTTTTGATTTAAATATTAAATTTTGAATGTGGGCTAATAATGCTAACCAAATTCAAATGTGTAATATGATGTTTGCTGAATCTCATTTTGTTTTCTTTACACATTGGCTGGGTGTTTGAGTCGAAATGTTGCGTGGATACCCGGATACGTACTTAGCTGTGCAGAAAGAAAATTCAAACCATTATTGCAAGCATTACGTATATGTTTATTTTTACAA
This sequence comes from Orthonychiurus folsomi, assembly GCA_036851895.1. NCBI lineage: Eukaryota > Metazoa > Arthropoda > Collembola > Poduromorpha > Onychiuridae > Orthonychiurus > Orthonychiurus folsomi. Next base: position 1,401 of record JAAXYW010000865.1, on the reverse strand, counting down.
AAGACGATCATTACAGCAGCATAAGGTTATGCATGTTACAAAACTACATTCTCGGTGGTGCATTTAGTCAATTCGGCGCGTAAAATGGAGTAAGATTAGAGATGGGAGGCAAAACGAAAATCTGATGGTGAATCAGGGCGGGGCAGGGACAGCAGAGATTGTATGGAGCAGTAATAATCACAGTCGGCAATGGCAATAATGGAGCAAAAGGCGCTGGCGGCAATGGCAGGAATCCTTTATGCGGGTTGAGTGTTTGGAAGTCATCTGTAACGCAAATAAAAAAGTGTTAAAAATCTATAATCACGTCTAAAAGTCAAACAGACTTATGAAAAATGAATTTCCGCAAACTGCACTTACCTCTTTGAACGAATAGCACAGATGAATTAGCAGTGCTGGCAAAATTTGTCGGGACCGGTTGTGGCTGGCCATCAAATTGTTCTTGGAATGCAACCGTTGGCGGAAGCCAACCCTTTTTTTTAGCGACTGATACTTCAATGACGGATCCATGAACTGTGGCGTTGTGAAGCTTGAATCTCGCCATCTTCGCCTGTTCAAAGCTGGCAAATCGAATGTACGCGTGATCTCGAGTGCGGCTGATCCAAGTGACTCCGTTGTTGCAATTCTCGTTGAACATCTGGGCTAAGTCGTCTCCAGTGGTTTCCGCCGACATGTTCTTCACACGAAGTACGAGATACTACAAGGGCAATATATATTACAAGAATTGATTAGGTCATTTGTTGAGAAAAAGTATCAGTAAATTTTAAAAAAACAAAATTGTAGGCGGTATGTACCTCTGGTTCCACGTTTGCCCATCCCACTGTAACTGGTCGTCCCCACATGCGAAAATCCAAACGAGAGATCCTTCCCCGAGCAACTACTGCAGCCCTACAATGAGTTGCATCATTTACTAATTACGTCCTTGGTGCTCCCATGTACTACGTGAAATGGTTAAAATTAAAATGGATATTACACTCACCTATGCGTCTCGTATTCCACGAAGGCAAATCCTCGATTAAGTCTTGGATTGTTGTCTTGACAGTAAACCATGACTTGAGTCACGCCTTCAGTTAACCCGGTGATTTCTTCAATTATTTCATCTCGAGTCTTCCAATTCAAAATTTTTCCTAGGCACAAAGTGTTGTTTTCAACGCTCTTACTAATAGTCATTGGAAATCCTGCATTACAAAAGATAATCTGGTTAATGTCGGAATTTCGTTGCGTTTAAAGTCAAGATTTGGCTAAGGTCAGTCACTGCACTTACCAGGTCTAATTTCATATCTATTCAAGTAGAGAATAGCATTGTTTGCATCCTCCTGGTTGAAGAACTGCACGAATCCGAAGCGCCGACTTCTGCCACGATAATCCATCACGAGTCGGAGTTGGTAAATATTTCCAAATTGC
>JAAXYW010000864.1:0-28366 GCA_036851895.1 Orthonychiurus folsomi | reverse complement strand
CATGCCCCCCTTCCTCCTTGTCCGTGGAAATCAGTCTTCTGTTTTAACATTTTACTCCTAGTTGCTTAAACCCAACGAACAAATGTCTCCAGTATTTTGTAGATTATTTTGTAGGTTGCATTTACTCTGAATTACACGTGTTTTTAATATTTAAAAAATTTAACCAGGCAAAACTACCTGCTACAAAACACTGGGTAAAGTCGTGAATTTATTTCAAATCCTGATAGCCGTATGGAAATATTATGAAAATAAAATGACTGAATTGTCGTCGCGTAAATAAAACCATATCATACATAAAAGTTCTTTCCTATAGAATTAATTTATTCTCTGGTTCATAAACCCAAATAGTCTCCGAAGCTGAAATCACAACTTCACTGGTAGTAAAAATGAAACTAAAAGGATCGGTCACCATGTAACAAGCTTAAGGAGCGGTGGTCCTTGCGCCAACAACTGGGCGATGGTTCTTGGTCAAGTAATCTGTGTACTCTTGAATTGGAGATTTTGTCAATTGAGTGTCCTTCCACAGATCAGGGGTCAAGTACGCGTAGGACTTGGCGATGGCTTGGTAAGTCGCTTTGGCTGTTGAGAAATAAACAATATTTCAGTCCAATGTCCAATAGCAGTGATAGAATTAGTAAAACTTGTGTATTAAATTTACCAAAATTGCCCAAAGTCCCAGTGCTCCCAGTCGCACAAGTGTAGCAGTCCTCAATTCCGGCCATCTTAAGCAGTTTCTTTGGAACTGGAGCAGACACAATTCCAGTTCCCCTTGGAGCTGGGATGAGACGCACCAAGACTGAACCGCACTTTCCTGTGACCTTGCATGGAATTGTATGGGGTTTTCCGATCTTGTTACCCCAGTATCCTCGTCTGACGGGGATGACGGACAATTTTGCCAAAATAATGGCGCCACGGATGGCTGTTGCCACTTCCTTGGAGCACTTCACTCCCAGGCCGATGTGTCCATTGAAATCTCCGATGGCTAAACGTAAAAAAATCAAGATTAAAATAAAATCCTCGCTACAATTCACAAGCTAATAATTGTCTGCCATTATTTGTATGAACTTACCAACAAAAGCCTTGAAGCGAGTACGTTGACCAGCCCGAGTTTGTTTTTGAACCGGCATGATCTTCAACACCTCATCCTTCAAGGATGGTCCCAGGAAATGATCGATGATTTCATACTCTTTGATGGGCAGAGAAAACAAATAGATTTCCTCAAGAGTCCGAATCTTTCCATCCCGAACCAAACGACCCAACTTGGTGACTGGGATCCACTCCTTCTCCGAATCTTTATTTTGACCTCTTCCACGTCCACGACCTCGTCCACGACCACCGCGACCTCCACGGCCACCAAATCCGCCTCTAAAGCCACCACGACCACCACCGGCTGGAGGAGCATCCGCCATTCTGAAAATTTAAAATAATTCAAATCACTCGATTGAACTGATTCATCCACGTAGTCACTGATGCTCAAATGAATGTGGTAAAGGTCAAAATTAACTGGCGCCCACCCTAACAATAGCAATTAATTAGCAGAGGTCAGGGGTAAGAGGTTTTTAGTGTGCAGTGCATTGGCCAAAGCACACCGCGGCGTGCCGGCTGCCGACCACCACCGAAAAAATAGCCCAAAACCCAAAATAACCGTTAACCACGTATATAAAAACTTTGAAAAACCCCTTCTCAATAACCTGGTAAACTTTTTCAATCCCCGCAGTTACCCCAATTTCAAATTTCTTTAAAATTATGAAGAGGATTTAACTTACGTGTGTGTTGCTGTGAGTGTGGTTGGAATATGGTGGATGGGGGATTTGCCTGCACGGGAAGTACATGCCGGAATGCCTGCAACACACGAGCACAGATGGCAGATCGGGATAATGCAAGGGAATTCGCTTCCTACATAAACGGCTAATTAAAATTTCTAAATGTAGTGCACGTTTTTAATTTTAGCACCTGAAATGTAATTTTTGGTGAACCGCAAATGTAACGCTCATTAAGGTAAACTAATAGCAATCTGTAAAAACATGTCCGCGGTTTGATGAATTATAATCTGTAGCCGCTGCAAATTGAAACACGTGGTCGACGTGTGAGCGTTTTGCAATAATTGGTAATTGGAGTAATATTGCATTTGTAGAATGCAATAATACTCCACTTTTCAAAAACAAAAGGTCGTATGCAATTTTTTCGCATTCAGTTTCACATTTACTCAACAAATCAAGTGCAAAACCCAAATGATTGATCAACTCCTTCAAATGCTCCTGTTCTCTTTCACCACTTCGATCTGCACCTTGTGTGATGCAAATTTAGCTTAATTCATTGCCAAACGTTAACAGTAGGACTGGACTGGAGTTTATGTGTGAGCGAATTAATGATAAACATTTTCAAACATACTCAAAAGCTTCATTCAATTTTATTTGTCCGTATGTCGCACGGTAATAGTATCATTTGGGAATTTAGAATTTGAAAGTGAAAATTCTGAATTAACGATCAGGATTTTTGAGGTAGAAATTAGTCCGCTTCAACAGCGACGACTGGAAATTCATTGATTGGCTTCTCCTCGACACTTCCTTCATCATTGACAGAGGTAGAGATACTACTCTCATCCACAGATTCACAAACTTCTTCAAAATCGTTGTTTACATAAGACTCCTCCACTGCTTGTAGCGCCTTCAACAGCATCTCGGAAAAACAACTGCATCTTTTCGTACCTTGAAGTAAACGCGACTCCAAAGCCCTTTGATAAGGGCAAAAGTGGATAGCGAGGTGGAGCAATTTTATCAGCATCGTCAACTTCTTGTTCAGTGGGGTCTGCCAGAGGTATCAAATAAATTGAGTAACTTAATTACTTAAATGAAGAATAAATTGAGGAGTTATACCCAAATCGTCGGACGTCGGAATCTCACTCAACCGCAACCACTCCTTGACTTCCCGAATCTTGCTGCGAACATAGCATAAACATCGGTCATTACACCAATACACCACAACAGTAAAACAAATTCTAAAGCTTAAATTGAATTTCGCTTACTAAGGAAAAATGTTTTCTAGGTGACCAACAATGTGAGCTTCCCAAGGATCATGAGGTTTCAAAGCCATATTGCAGAATGAGGTAAGGACTTCAATGTATACCCGTTCGTTGTAATCCCTTGATAGCTCCTTAGATTCTTCTGTCCCAACCAGCTTCTCATGACGAGTATCCGCATAGAATGGCTCAACATGGAAAAGAAGTTCTGCAAAATTTTGAAATCACAATATTAAAATTTACGATTGCGAGTATTCAATGTCTTATAAGTTTTACTTTGTAGCTGTTGACACAAATTTAGGATATAAGAAGGAGGGCGGTCCTGGAAATTCCAGGTAAGCTTAGAAGTGCAAAACGCTCCGTCCATGTCCGTGAATGGGCTCAGACGATTGGAGTAAGGGACGAAGCTGATCCTCGGTATGTTTTTTGGAAAGTCATGCTGCAGCTGGATATCAAACATAAAGAGTCCATCTTCGTATGGAGTTTGAATATCTCCAAGCAGCAAAATAGAAATCAGGTCCTGTCAAAACAGAATTTACAGTAATTATTGCTAACAACCAGCCACCATTAAGTTAAAAGTGCATATGACTTTATAATGTTACCATGCGATTTTCATATGCTCGAATCCAAACCCCAGTGGGCACATTATCCTGCATGTGCGAAAGTTCCTCATTAATAGCAGCGCGCATTACGTTGTCAACAAATTCGGGGACAGTTGTGAAGAATTTGTGATCCTTAGGGACTGAGTCCAAGATTTTAAAGGCAGGGAGATCCGGAGCCCAGTTTCGGACGGTTTTCAAAGCATTCTCATGTGATATGTCCAAAACAATCCCTCGGCGATCTAAAGTGAGTGACTCACTAATATATTCAAATATTTCAATGTAGTGAAGCTATTCTGTACCTGGATAAATCTGTTGTGCAGGAACCCCCAAAAGCACAGCGGGGGATAGTAGGTCCTGTTTTAGCCATTGCCTTGAGAAGAAATTCCAAGTACAGCGCTTCGAAATTGGTGTAATGCAGTGCGGCCAGACATTGACGCAATTTGTTTTCATTGGTGAACCCACAATCATTTGACATGCAAGGACATCAATGTCAACCACAGTCCCCCCAATTTGTTCGTCAATAGGATTAGTAAACATAACAATCGTTCCACGTTGAAACAGTGCATATTTAGAATGCGGCTTCACGTTAAAAATCGACTCCTGAGAAATTTCCAATTCCTTTGTAACTGGAAGCTCTTCGGATTCCGCATTAATCCACTTGACAAGAATCATCTTCTCTCCTTTGTTTGCCAAAATGAATAATAAAAACAAAGTTGAATACCTAGTTGAAAATGTGCTATTCCGTGTAGATGATGCTTACCAGCAAAACGTCCACTTCCAGGTTGAACAACTCCGTATTTCTCAGTGTGCGGTAGGAGTACGTTTGCCAGAATCACTCCAGGTGCAAATGCCACATTTGTGTCATCCTCATTGCCAACAATTTCGTGTACTTTTGTTCCCAAAATCAATTCCTTAGTGTCATTATTCTATTACAAAAATGGAAACTGGAAATTAAGCCCATTAACAAAATTCAAACTAATAATTTGCTCTACCTCCCATTTGACTTCCACGTAACTCTGACATAGGATCACTTTCACTGGAACTTGGACTTCTGAATGAGAGTCCTGCAAAAAACAAAAAACAAATCAGCAAACTGGCTGACATTGGTAGTCCATATAACGAAACGAGAGAGTTGAATACAATTTGATTGGCGCTGTCGTCCGGAGCAGGAGTTGGGTCGTCAAACTTAAGTTCGCCCAAAAACTGAGTTTGAAAATCGTTGAACCAATTAGAAAAAGACGTCACGGAATCGTTCGGATGAATACTGTGAACCCGAACGCTGTTCAGGCGCACCAGTTCCCAGCTCGGAGCACCTATCGCATTAATCTCCATCGTCGGAGTCAGAGCCAACTCAGTTTCAGGCGCCTCATTTTGAGTTCCTGATGCAGCATTCAAAGAACAAAGCCAATCCACGCTGATTGCCTCTACCTATTATAAATGGTATGTCAGAATTAGGAAGTTCATTATGATTTCGAAAACCTTATTAAATTTGTTAAAATACGTGTGAGCCATCGACGGTAACAGTTGAGAATGAGTACAAAAATGGAAGCGGTGGAAACCACTTTGTCAGGAAGTTCATTGCTGGGGGTGCCCATTTTGCACGTCGAAGAACAGAGTATGGAATGCGTACTCGGGTCCCCGGACAAGTTTTTTCCGAAACATGGTAAATATCAGTTTTCTCAAAACCGTCATTCTCAACGGAGCGAAGGGAAAATACCATACCACCATCCATACGAAAGAATAATCTTCTGTGCACGGCAATAATCACTCCGACCCAGTTCTGGTAGACGACATGCTGCCCGCGCACCCAAGGCTAAATAGAAATGAGAAAGTGATTTGCTCAGTTAGATAGCTGCAAATCTGAATGAAAAATAAGTTTCTTACGGTCATGGGTTTCAATTTGTTGACTGGAATGTCCTTGATGACATGATTGGTATTTGGGCTCAAAATCTGGACGGCTGCTCTTACTTCACCACCAGTGACAACTCCAAAGACTCCACTCTTATCACGCACCGTTTGACCCCTCTCAATCATTCGGTCCACGAGACAAAGCTAAAGAATGTATAAATGTCAGTTAGACTGCAAATCAATGTCATAATATTATACCGTCATTTACTTTGGACGCGTTAATCGGCTCTGACCGATTGGCCCACCGAACGTGAACCAATCCATCGTCCTCCTCCTCCTCAGCCAATTTAGTATCAGCTGATTTCAATTGATCCGCAAGAGTTGATTCCAACTGATCCGTAGAAGTTGGTTGTGCGACTAAAGGCGTCAACTCCTTTGTAATTTCATTTTCAACATTGATCTCCGTTTCCACTTGTTTTGGTATTTTTGTTTCTTTTGGTTTGTAGACAACGGTTCCATAGCTTGGAGTGAACTCCACTTTTTTATCAGGGCGGTACAATACCAAATCTCCCGGAACTAATTTTTGTTTATTTCCAAGTTGCACGAACTCCGCAGTAGATGCTTCTGACACCTCCGACTTAGTTTTCCGCTCCAGCAACCCAACCATTGTGCCACTAACTGGCATTTTGTGACATTGACCGAAATCGCGATAAACGTATAGCAAAAATGTTGCTCCAAACACAGTTATTAATTTGTAGAAAGTCTCGCAATTTGTTCGCTGTAAGCATGCAGAGAAAAACAAAACAATTGACTCACCTCTAGTTGTCATTGTCATGGCAAACTCAAAATTCTGGTTAAGGGCGACACACGACCTATTAGTTCCAGACCTGTAATTCCTAGGACAAATTTTTTAGTTCATAGAAATGTGTGAGGAAGGAGAACACATACGCATTGAGCATGCACGTGTACGAGTCGCCCGAGTTTTGCCAACTTCAAAAACTAAACTTTGCGATCTGTTTATCTGTCATTTGCTGACTTGAGATTTATAGTTTCGTCATAATCTCCTTATGATGAGGTAATCCTTTCAGTGAATCCACGTAATGTAGAAGCAAACCCTCGTCGGTAGAGTATTAAAATTAATCCACTCCAGCATGGCCGGGGCTGGTAGTGACAATGAGTTGAGTGAACTTGACACACCCTTGTCTCGGGACGGGTCATATTTTAGTTTGACCTCAGGGAATTCCGTGTACTTGACGGCTCAGGGGTCATTGGCGGACTTGGCTGGAAGTGCAGCAGCGGCGGCTGGGATTCCCGTCATGACTCCCGGCGCCGGCGGAAATGGCAATAGTTTGCAAGTTGGGCCCGCAGCAGACGGAAGGCAATCCCCGACTTTGTCACCTGTTCAAAGATGCAGTCTTGGGTCAAGGTCAGGGGCAGCAGGATCAAGGTCAGGGAGCAGCTCCACATTGGCAGAAGGGGATAGTCTTTTATCGGATGAGGAATTGGCATTCCTTTCCCCGGGATCCGAGGATCCACAATTTCGCTACAATTTCCTGGATGAACTGAGCCCTGGGAATTCGGGGAGAAGCAGCAGTGAAGCTTTGGATCATTTGGAAAGGTCATCCTCGGCAACCGGACTGACGGAGGTGAAGGAGGACGTGTCTCGGATTTGTAATGCCCTGGCTGAAGCTCCTCACCCGGATTTACAGAAACAAGAAGAAATTGAAACTGTTTTGGGGATGTTGGGTCCGGGGAGGGAAACGGTCACTTTGAAGAAATTGAGGTTTTTGGCTGTATCTGAGGACGGTTTACTTTCAAGTGAGTTGGTAGTGTTATGTTACAAATTTAATTACCCGTAAGGATTGAATCATTATAGAAATTCTTCAATATTTTCAGACACTTTGAGGAAGCGAGCATGGGCGATTTTGCTTTGCATTCCTCAAGATAACATCCTGGCATTCGAGACAAGGAAATTACCTAAAAAATTGGAAGTTGTGGCTGATGAAGTTAAGGAGTTGGTAAGGCAGCTCACTTTTGAGCATCTAAGCTTAAACTTATTTAAACTTTTAAGCAAAGCTTTATATAATCCATGTCGTAAATACGCGTTGAATATTATTGAATTAGATTAATAGCTCATGGTTGAAATTAGATTGTGAAATGATTAAAAAGAAGACATAATTTTTAATGTTCAAAATCATAGGTTCACCTAGACGTCGCCCGAGTCCTCAAGCGATTTCCCCCTGGGTTGAGTGACCCCCAGCAGGACCACCTGCTCTCCTACTTGACTACCCTCATTTGTTCTGTCTTGGAGAAAAATCCGGGTGCTTACTACTACCAAGGATTCCATGACATTTCCCTCACATTCCTCCTCGTTTGCATCTCCCAGAGTGCCCCGTACTTGGCGTACCTGTGTTTGAATCGAATGGTGGAATCTAGTCTGGCCCCGTTTATGGAGGTCACCATGGACGCAACCAATGACATCATCCACGTCGTCTATTCCATAATTGAGAAGGAGGATCCAGCCCTTTACAACCAAATAGTACTTGAGAGCAAATGTCCACCTGCATTTTGCTTGCCATGGGTCCTTACTTGGTTTTCACACACGCTGCCGAACGACAGCGACGTTTTTCGTAAGTAGAGTTCGACAATAATTATTACAGTTGTCATTTAATTGAAGTATTGTGATTAATTTGTCTAATAATTGACACACATTCCCAGGTTTGTACGATTTTAACCTCGGCTGCATCGAAGAAGTGAACCCCACATGCCTCATACCAGTTTTCACATCCGCCGCTCTCATTCTCAGAAATTCCAAGAAAATCCAAAGAACTGTGACGGACACGGACATTGCGAGCATGCATCAAGCCCTATCCCTCCTCCCTTCGGAACAAGTCAATCTGGAGCCATGGCTGTCGGACAGTTTAAAATTGATGAGGAAATATTCTGGAAGTGAACGGGAGCTTCGACAACGTGCCATTCAAATCAAGGATCTTCAATTCAAATTGTGGACAGAAGACACGAATAACAACCACAGAAATAGTCGTTCGGGAGGAAGAGGCAGGAATGGAGGGCGAAGTTCTTTGATGGCATTGGGACGATTTATTTTTGTTCGTCATCGATGGGTGACCGTTGCCCTCTTCGTTGTTGGAGCAGCTGTTCTCATCCAGTCAAGATACGATGTGACCTCCAAATGGGGTTGGTCATGGTCAAAGTTTTCGAAATATTTTCCTGTTAGGATCCAGGCGATCTTCAACTCATTTATGGGGGAATTGGAGTTTGAGGTTAATGAGGAGCAGACGTGATGAATTTAATGTTGGAGTTCTGTGCGAAGCGCAGTAGGGCAGAGCTTTAAGTTATGTGCGACATTAATTTTATTTTTTTTAGTTTGCCTTCTTTCTTTGTCTTTCGAGAGTAATGCAGAATGTCATTCCGCTGATCAGCATTTTACGATTTGATTTAGCTTGGATTTAATAGATTTATTTCAATTGACTAAATGTTTGATTGCAGTTTGCACTAACTAACTCAGGTTCGCATTGTCTTTAAGTGTAGAAATCTGGTATTTTGATAGGTTTGATCTGATTCTACATAGAAAATTTAAATAAAACGATTTCCGTACTAATTCCATTCGGCGACCGTGTTTAATTAATTTGAGAGCTATGCCATCTCCAGTACAGCAGAAGTAGTTAAAATTTTTGTTGCCATGACACTTCAGAAACGCAAAGAAAACTTGTATTCAAACTTCGAATTCTAGATTTTAAGCCTAGCTTGCGCAGTGGTGGGATTACTACTCATTCAATTTCATTAACCTTAAAATAATGCAATCCGCTGACCCAAACAATACAGCTGGCCTTTAAAGTCTCTATTTAAATTTTATTCATGGGTTACATACGGATTATTAAATTCGGAGTTAAGTGAATTATTCAGTCAAGGGAGTTGAAACAGATATGATCGTCAAGAGAAACAAATTTCTCAAATAACATTCCACATTTATCACAGCGAAATAAACCATCATCTGTAATAGTAATTACTTCAATCTCCCGTTCCAGAGGCGGCTGAGAATCTAAAGAGCTGATCGTCTTTGTTCTGGGTACTTCCGGTTGACCGACATCTCCTGACTTTTCTACAGTTTCCACTGGTGGTGGGAGTGGAATGGAAGCAGACGACTTTGACTCGGCTTCTTCGGCTCCTGATGTTTTTAGGGCTTCATTTTCTTGCTCCATATTATTCGTCTTCCAACGCAACTTAATTCCTGTAGATAACAATGGTGTTAGCAATGTAGTTAATTGTTTTTTTTTCAATTTTTATATGAGTATCTCCTGATGCTTTTATCTAACAAATTCAGAGATTCAATTCGCACTAGGTTCTGCAGATTTAATAGTTTTACACTTACCGAGAAGTAAGAAAGTTCACCGATCGCAATATTGTGTGGCGTAGAAATATGGCGGCAGCTCGTTGCGTTTATATGTTGAACCCAGTTGGAAGTTGGATTGGAAATGAATCTTACCTTAACTCCTATTGCCTTAAGATCACGTTTACATGCTGAAAAATTGTACACAGTATTACGACGCGACCCTGTCGTAGAGCATTACATTCATTCTTAAGTCCTAGTCCCACCCTCCTACCTGACTATAAACCGAGTCGGATGTTGCCTTCTTGGCATGGTTCCATAAACAAAATAGCTGCCTGCCTATATATATTGGCTGAGGAGTATACATTAAGGTGAATCTAAATGAGCAGATGGGTTCTGTTCTGACGCAAAACGTTACATGAAACGTACGTCCGAGTGAGTAGAGCGAATAACGATTACAGGTACCTTATTTTTAATGCTCCAAGCAATGCGGAACACAAAAAGAAAATGCCCCGATATAACGCAAACATGTCTTAACTCTATTATTGCTAGAATGTATCGACCTTAACAGAGTGTGTTTTACTGTTCCGCAACAGATAGGATGACGAGTTTTTTCATCTGACTAAACTCGGGTCGGATCGGATTGATCGATCCCGGATGACGGATCGGATCGGATTAGAATATTATGCATTCCGCTCAAAGTCGGACCGGATGACAATGTCGGATGATCCGGCTCACCCGACTTCTGCACCCTCATCTGCTCGTCTCGTTTCCTTGCAAGCTGCATTAACTTTGCGAACGTGAGTAAGAGCGCGGATATTTCATTATCGCATTACTAACGCTGTTACTGGACAAATTTTAGTTGCACTAATTCAAATTCCACCCCTAATGCTGCCTGAACTATACTATACGCGATTCGTCGTGTTTAAAAAACTTGAACAGATTTCTAGAATAATATCGTCATCTTTGTGTAGAGATCAAATCTTATTTTTTGTTGAATTAATAAACTTGCAGCGGTGGGTAAAATATACAAGTACAAAATACAAGCACGGAATTGGGAAAGTATTATGTACTTTTATATGCATTTTGGATTAGAAAAGTATTTTGTACTTTGTACTAGTATTTTGAAAATCCTAAATGAATGGAAAATTTTTAAAATGCTTCTCCTACGCAAAGACTGGGAAACGTAGCGTTTCCTTCTAAATACTTATGACGATCAGCACTGAAAAATTCAAAATTATTAAAACGTTTTGGCTGGCAAATTCATGATCGTCTTGGGACTTTCAGTGTTATCGTCGAACTTTTCACTGATGATCGTCATAAGTAATTTCGAATTTTTCATTGTTGATCGTTGTGCAAATTATAAAATTTGACAGGCAGCACTAACAAATGAGATACACCCTAAACTCGTAAACTCCAACAATGAATATTAGCAGTAATAGAAACGGGTCAATCAACTCCACCGTACGCCAGCACGAATCTCCCATGTTGTGGGACTTCAAAAAGGAATTTTTTTGGGACTAATAACCAGTATCCGACCTCCATTTGAACTTAACTAGCTCTTAGTTCAATTATCACAATAGAATTTTATGCGACGGCTTTAATGTTTGTTTATGTTTTGGTAACACTAAAGTAAAGATTAATCCAAACTCTGCGGAAAATTCCGGAATTCAAATACACCATCAAATATGCATTTATTTCATAAATCGAAAACTTATAAACCCTTTATATCCACCACAATCCCCAGTCTCTCCAGCACCAGCTCGACAGCAAGCTTCATTCTTACAATTATCACTGCGGCAAGTCGGTTCCTTCATATCACACTGCTTGATTTTTCCTGTGCATTTCATAAACCTGTAAACACAATTACAATGGAATCCAGCAGGGGCGGATTTCGTAATTTGACATCCACCCCAAGAGTAGGCGCATTCACAAGATTGCGAATGACCGTGTAATTCTGTAATTTGATATTTTAAAAGAAATTTTAAAAATGTGTAGCAAATCTTTAAGATTTCCAAATTATTACCAATATTACCATTGCTTGCGGAAGTGACGTGTTTAGCATGTTGTGGAGAAGGCGAGGGTGACACTGTTTGCACCATTAATATCATCGGCAAAACAGTAACCCACTTCATTTTGGAAAAAGTTGTACTTGTAGTATTGTATTTGGATGATGTGCTTGCTGCTTGTGCATGTATCCAGAAATCAAAAATGAGTTTTTGTTGTAAACCTTGGTCTAATTACTTTTGAAATTTTTGGTTTTAATCAATATAATTGAACCGCTTTACAATTTTCTCATAAAAGTACGCCCGTCGTGATTGCTGAGTCGGCTGAGTAGAATTTTGACTGGAAAACACAAATGGCTGGTGTGCAGCATGTATGCCTCCAATGTGCGTCTTCTCAATTACTTTGCAAATTTGTAGGAAACTGTGGCTTTCAAGAAGATATGAAAATTGGGCCACATTCGCATTCTGTCCTTTTTCAGCTTGTGTCCTGTTTTATTTTCGCCTAGTCTTAAGTTTTCCACACGATCCTATCCCTGCCTACAAAATGTGTGCAAGTATGGTATTGGTAACGTTAATGACGCATGACGTGGCTGCTGACACTTTGATTTGCAGAGAACCCCAAACCCCGGACGGATGGTTAATTAAAGTTAAAAATCATAATTAACCTTAAATACTAAACAGAATTGGAAAGTAACTCTTTAATTGACCGATTTGCAATCATACTATTTCCCTCTTAGCTTGAACTTAATTTGAGCATTTTCCTTGAGAAACGTTACAATTGGTATTACATACAGACAGCAGCAAAGAATGATCCAAATCGATTTTGTCTGACACAAATCTTAGTTGTAAATGTCAGATGTGCATGTGCAAATCTCAAAAAACAGCACAAATCCCTGGGAAATGAGGAGGGGCCTGGTCAGGGTTATCCACAAGATTCCTTGCACATGTACGGGCAAAATCCCTTCAGAATGAAGAAACCCTTGCCAATTTTGATTTATTGTGGAACCACCCTGTGGAGGAGAGGAACAACCCTGCGTGGATTTATTTTTGCCGCGACGGCGCCAGAATACGCAAGGAGACGGCAGCCTCGGCTCAGCTCAACCCCAAAATCCCATGCATTTTAGCATTGGATTCATTCAATGCAAAAGTCGGTGGAAACCATACAAAGTGAGTTGAGTTCATCTTCAGATCTGAGACTGGAAGGATTTCCATTCGTCCAATTCCTCGAATCCGACACCTAGGAATTGGAGAATGCAAGTGGAATCATCTACTCATGCTAACAATGGACCCAGTGACGTTGGAGATCCCGAGGCCACTGACCCCATTGTTGAAGTTCATGCGGCCCGAGCGGTGGAAACGACCAAGTTTTCTGGGAATGAACCGAGTCCGGGCAGTTCAACTCATTCCCTGTCCGAGGATACATCAACTGTCAAAAAACCAGTTGACATTTCCAAATCCTGGCACGAAGGACTTAAGTATCAATCGTGGGATGCTTGGGATCTTCCGACGACTGTGACTGATGAAGGTAATTGATTTTTCATAAACAATTTTTATTTTTAAGCGTACGTGGGCGGAATCCCAGGGATTACCATTGTCTGTTATAGTCGTTCTATTTTGCTTAAATTGAAACGCAGGCTGTTCTAATTTGTATTTGCTGATTAACATTCCAATAAGCAACTTTGAGTTGTGTTGTGATTGATCAAGTTTTACTCCGTTTAAATTAGTAAGAACATATCAGCTAAGAGCGGTGTAGTTTGATCAAATAAGCTATTGCAATAGAAATGTCGCACTTGTTTGAAAATTTATGAAATGTTAGTGTCAAACAAACAGATTGGCATTTAATTCTACGCAAACACCACCTTTTTTTAAGTCTTTGATATATTATATGTACGTAAATCTTGACCGGTGCTGATAAACGCAATTGGCATGTTTTTTTTGGCATGCTGGGGGGAGAGCAGCTTTAAGTTGATTCTAGTTGACAATAAAACTAAACTGAAACTGAAACTGAAACTTTAAAATGGAGGCGAATCCTAGACCACACCCTGCTGAAGGAAACTGAACCCACTGCATATGTGACTTGTACTTTGCCAATTCCACATCCTCTGTTTTATAGCATTCGAAAGCTCTTCGCGGTCTTACTTAGATTTGCAAGAGAGGATGGAATGGGTGGGTCATTAAAATGGATTTTATAGCCGAGATTTTATTGCTGGGCCGAACTACCTTCATTCCAACTAATACGTGACTGGCACAACCTGAGCAGGGTTGCAGCAGGCTTCACCCTTTAAATTGTTTAAATTACCATCAGAAGTCGAGTCAGTTGAAGGGAATATTTGAGTGGGATTTTTCATTTTTATGTTATTTTTTCAGAGCTTCAAGCCCAGAGAGACGCAGTAGGCAAGAGGTATGGATTTTGTCCCCAGAGGGGAATGCACAAGAATAATGAACCCAGCCGGATCCCGATTCGCTGTAAGATCATCAAAATTCTTTATTACCACGAGACGAGTACTCCAAATTTAATGACTTGTATTTTTGCGTTTAGACATGTACCTTTTCGGCAGTTACCCTATGGATGATCCCTTTTCCGTAACACAGTGCCGCCACTGCTCCCACATCTGCAAGTCTGAATATTTCAGCACACACTTGGAGCAAGGTAAATTGCTAATTTTATGGTGTGGGTTGGATTTTTGACATGGAACTTTGGCACTCCTTTTTTGGGGTGCACAATATTTAAAGTATAATATGTTGCCTTCAAATATGGCATTAGAAAAGAGAAATTCCGAGCTGTGCTTAATCACCTATCCCTTAGTTCGTGCGTTCGGCAAACTTTAAAGTTCAGCTGAAAGAATTCTATGATGCTGTTCTTGAAAATGTTGCAGATCCAGCATCACAATTTTAAGAATTTGTTTTCTATCATTCCATCCAGATTGTGTTAAACGACCATTAGAAACCGAATCCGACGAAGAATACGAACCCGAAACCAACTACGACGAAGAGGAGGAGGAGTGTGAAGAAGGTGAAGGGGAAGATGCATCACCCGTTTCTTCTGGTGATTCCGAATCTGAAACAGAGCAGCAGGTGAGCTCCAGATCCGCCTCAAGCCATTCCAATCGTAGTCGTTCACGCAGTGCTAGTCCAAGTGCACGGTCACGGTCATCTTCCTCTGGAAGTCGGAGCGGTTCACCGTACGAAGTTGAAGAAGGTGAGGAAGAGGAAGCCCATTACCACCGTTCTAGATCTCATTCTGGGTCGAGATCAAGGTCCAGATCTCGATCTGCCAGTGGATCAGACCAGGAAGAAGAAGGTTCTCCAAGGTCGTACGCATCTAGATCTCGTTCAGCTTCTCCGACATCTTCTCCAGAACCTGAGGACGAGTGCCGTGAAGGCGAAGATTCTGACAACGAGGAGAATCAGGAGGAATACGAATCCGTGGAGCAGGAAGGCGAAGGCTTCGAAGAATACGAAGAAGGATCTCCAGAAGAGGATGTTTACAATGAAGGTGACTACGAAATTTTGCCACATCTAAACGCTAGCCCACAGGATTCGGATTTGGACTTGAAAGATTTGGAACAATATCCAGCGTGCCAAGTGCTGTCCCCTTCAAACTCAGCAGCTTCAATCCGTTCGTCCCATATTTCAGTAAAAGGTGAACCTTATGATTTGGGAGAGGAGCAAATTCAGTTCCAACTTCTTGGTGGTTTAAGTGGTGCTGGTAGCTGTGAAACAGAATTTGAGGCTGTAGGAACTCCAGTTGATCCACTTGAGCTTGAATCCGCCTCTGCAGAAGGGCAACGTCGGAGCATGGAGTCACCAGACCGATCACCATCTTCCCCTGCGTTTTCCAATGCTGGAACACCTTCTCATCCTAAAAGTGCTAAGAAAAAGAAGAAGAAATTGAAGGACGAACCGCGGAAGATCATACCTTTAAAAGATCGACGCTTCAATCCAGACGAGCATTGCGGTGTCATCAATGCGGAGGGTGTTCCTTGCACAAGATCTCTAACTTGTAAGTCTCATTCGATGGCGTTGAGGAGAGCTGTTCAGGAGAGAAGTCAATCATTTGATATCCTTTTGGCATCTCACAAAAAGGCGAGGGATGAAGCCAAAGCAGCAAAAATTGGAACCGTCGACATTGCGGACGAAAATGCAAGTTACATTTTGTGTTTCATTAATAGTTTTGTTGTTTTATGACATCGATACGCAACGGGATAACACCTAAATATATTTTAGGACATAGTTTCGAGCTTCAATTCACATGGACAAAAGCCTGTAGAAGAAGCGACTCCGACTCGTATCTCTTGGACGTCTCCTAATTCCGTCAAATTAGCACTCGCCAACATGTTGCGGGAATGTGCTTTAAATGGCCCAAGGACACCTCCAGGGATCCCAACTAATTATAAGATCAATGCAACTCAAGTCCCTGGAAGGAAAGGAGGAAAAGGATCAAAGTGTGTCAGTGTCAAAACTGAGCGGTTTCCGCAGGTGGTCCCGGAAGAGAATGCTCTGGATGAGAGAGGAAGCGTAGAGGTAATCCATATGTTTTGATGGTATTTTAATATTTAATGTACCCCGAGGGGAAATGCCATGTATCATGTGGTTAACCCAGTTTCAAAAGTAATTAACCTGTCAATCTTCATTTTAGGAAACTGTACTTGATCCAGCCCTCTATGGAAATCAAAGTCATCTACTCAGCAACCCATTGGATGACTCTGATGAAGAAATCAATGAGAGTGACTGGGAATGGGTTCCGCTGATCAAAATTAAAGATTTAAGTCTTGAGGATGTTGACGTTCAGCCGCGGCAAATGCAGTTCAATTCAACGTCGTCATTTCCAGGAGCTTCACAGGTGCTGTACACAGATGCAAGACGAATTGCCCACCAACCAACTGCACGGGAAACAATTGAAGCACATATGGGAGACATTGGTTTACAATCTCGGTCTCCCAAAACTGGATTTGGTCTTTCAAATCCTCGGAAGCGACCACTGTCACCTTCAAATAATCTTGTACCCCTGCAACATACACCAATCAAGAAATCGCGAACGGATGTAACAACTCTTGAGGCATTGTTGTCCCCACAATCAACTCTTTCATCTTTGGCTACACAACTGCCGAATCCAACCAAATCCTCTCTAGGATCAAGAACACTGCCGACAGAAACCTTTCCTAACCCCACAACCCAAAAGAACTTTTCGGAAACCACCGAAGTCTCCCTTAAGGATTTCCAATCCTTACAATTAGTCTCCTCTTCTGATTCGCCCCCAATTTCCCTAGCTTCTCTTCTAGGAATTCGTCCTCAAGGGAAGCAAGAAATGAAGTTGAATCCGAATTCGGGGGTACAGCCCGGTATGATTATCCCTAATCAAACACAAGTTCAGCGATCAGTTGCAAATATTACTGGACGATCTCAACCACGGAAACAGCAATTCCCAACAGTCAAACCAGGAGGCTCGCCTGTCAGACCCGGACAAGCAGCCACTGCCACCGTAGCAAAAGGTCAACAATCACAACCAGTGACTGTCAAATTACCAGGGAAAATGGGTGGGTCCAGCCCAGCGATTTGTTTAGTAAATCCCGAACAACAGTTTCAACAGCAAACACAGTTCGGTCAGTACGAACTTCATCTGCCAGAAGCATTTTCTAGTGGAAATGCGACGGTTGGATCTGAGTCCGTAGTTGGAACATCTTCCGTATCAGCCGTGCCAATGAGTCAAATCACTCAAAACCCTCAACAATTTCAAACCGGAACAAATCAACCCACAATTCGTCAACATTTGCAGCATCTTCAATTGAAGCAAACAATGACTGCTTACGTGAAACAGGAGCCGGGCTCAGGATCTCCCCTCCAACAACGTGGATCCTCAACTCCAACTACATCACAATTCAGTGACTACACTTTGCAAATCCAAGAGCAGGGCCCTGCCTCTGCAGGAAGTGGGGATAGTAGTTGGGCATCTTTAAGTCAAGGGACCGGACAGCGCCGCCAGGAAGACGATGCACCTGTCGCCGATTCTGAGCTAAGTAAATTGTTGGCTTCTCAATTTGAATTTGAGGATTAGGCAGGGTTACGTTTACGTTGTGATGTATTTGTTCGTTTTGATTTAGGACATTGTCGTTGTAACGTAACTTTATCTCTGTGCTCATATTTATGGTTGTGTGCACTTGAAGGTATGCACCGACCCGAAATTTACTAGTGAGACTGTGAAAGTGTGATAAAGTCTGGGTGATGTACTCAGGCTTCATTTCTAGAATAAGTTGAAATGGGTTAGATTTGCATGTTGAGGTCTATTTTATGTGTTCCAATGTAAAGAGTAACTTGAAGCGCTTGAAACAATTATGTAGTGCACAATTATATGTAAAAAAAAGGATATATGCTGGGCGTGGACAAGACTTGGTAGGAAGAGGAAATGTATTCTTTTAATTTGTTTCCAATTCAAACTGAACTGGTTTGAGATTTGCCAACGTAATGTGGTGTATTTCCTTCCATGCTAAAAATATATTTTCCAATCTATACACATACTCATTCTAAGGAAGAGGGATTTCGGTGAGACTAATATCGGTGTTCTATTGCTGTTAAATTAAATGTTGAAGTTAAGCTAATCCCTTTTGTGGTTAATGGAGTCCTGTGGTATAAATTAAGCGCAGTATTATTTAAGATTTTAACTCCTCGCATCCAAAATATACAAAAAAAATATTTTATGGATATATTATTGCATGTAACTCGTCTATGTATGTGTAAAAAGATATACACGGGACAGTAATATTTGTTTTTACAAATAAATGGTTTTAAAATTCCAATTTTCGGTCATTCCTCTTCATTACTTCTGCCATTAAGCAGAAACCTCAGTCGATAGGATGGACGGCTTTAATTCAAATGATTTTACAGCTAGAAATTTCACCTGATCCATTGCATTTATGGATAGTAGCTGTTCCGATTCCGAAAAGGACAATTGAGCGAATTTCCTCATTCATCCGAGTTACAAAATCCATGCGCCAAAGATCTTTGCGGTTTTCAGGTCCAATGAGCATAGTTTAGGTCGTATTTTTCATTTTCATCAAAATTACCAAATAAGGCATAATTATGATCTGAATTTAACCAGCTACTAAGCACTGTCACATCTGGGTTCCGATGCAATTTTATCTGAGCTGATATTTTATTTCCCGTAGCCTATTATGATTCGCCTGTTACCCACGGTTCGTATTTATTTCCATTGCGAAACCCCACACTCCATTTCAACGTTGCGTTGTGCAACTTCTTGTAGTAGTAATTCCTCCGTTTTGTAAGGATCTGTATTGCCCGTGTGGCCGTGTGTTTATTAGGGGGAAAAGTATGTACTGTGCCCCAGGAAATCAATGAAAGCGAAGATTAAAGGTGACGACAAAAATAGAAGTAATGCATGTCTTTGATCTCAGACTTTGTTATCCGGCACGGAGATTTACGGTTTACGCACAAAATGTCGTAATGTGTTGTTGTTTTTAGGAATGTATACCATTGTAATGGCATGAATTCATAAAAAAAATTGCCACGACGTGATGCCATGCGGTATGTATGAGTGAAGTTGGTCGGTCTTCGTCTCGTCTTTTGTTGAAGGAAATGGGGGAACTAATTGACCAGGAGTTACATAACACAAAAATATGCTGAGTTAATAGTTGAATGAAGGAAGCGTGTACGTACGTGCATTGCAAATAGGTGAAGAGTGGGAAAGGTAATAAACCGTGGAGAATTTTGGAAAATTCCGGAAGAGGAATCATGCAGACTGAATGGAAGTTGTATTGTAAAGTGTTTTAGCGCAGGGGGATTAATAGTGTTGTTGCTCCTATCAGGATGATTTTTGGGTTAAGGAAGGTGGCTGAAGTGGGATCCAATTTAAAAATTGGGGGTACCTGTCTCTGTGCCTACCTCTAACTTGGATCTAATCAACCGTACTGGGGACAATTTCCCTATTTTGCCCTACTTTGAATTGTATTTAAAGCTCGAGTTCATCTCTGGGAATCATTCATTCAAGCAACTGAGTTGCAAGCCTCAACATGACCAGAAAAATCATTGCTTTGGTAATTACTTATAAAACAGAAATTTCAAACTTCATTCTTATCTTAATTAGAAATTTTAACTTTCCTTTTCATTTTAAGGTAACTGTCGCCATTGTGCTTGTCATTTGCATAAGCATGGCATCAGCTGGAGGATATGGGTAAGAATCAGATTTTGAAAATTCTTGGATAATTTTGAGCAAATTTAATTTTTTGATCTTTTAAAAAAAGGGGCTATGGCGGAGGTGGTGGTGGTCACGGTGGTGGTGGTTATGGTGGTCACAAAAAGGGCTACGGAGGTGGAGGAGGTTACGGTGGCGGTGGCGGCGGATATGGTGGTCACAAAAAGGGCTACGGAGGAGGTGGAGGGGGTTACGGTCACGGTGGCGGTGGCGGCGGATATGGTGGTCACAAAAAGGGCTATGGCGGAGGTGGAGGAGGATATGGCCACAAGGGTACGAGTTAAATTTTTTTTGATTATTTTAACAATATTTACCATTACTTTACAGTTTAATAATTTTTTAACAGGTTATGGTGGCGGTGGCGGAGGCTACGGTGGCGGTGGTTACGGCCACTGATTTGACGACGATTGTAGTTTAATTTCCAGAATGCATCAACTCAAGCTGTCCTAGTCCGTATGAGAATTTGAGATATTTTAAATAGCCTAGACAAACCACTTATTTTTGTACTAAAACAATAATTCAAAAATAATCTGTCATCACTTGGTGTCCGTATACATACAGGCTCTTTGACAAAAATAAAAAGCGTCTCACACGCCTTAGATACAAATTGTGGTTCACGGTTGTGTAACGCTAAAGCATTTTCATATTACCTTACACCTTTGTTGATCGTGGACAAAGCAGCCAACAGTCATAGCATTGTGAGAAAATATCATCCACTCAACTCATTTTCAATTAATTTTGGTGCTGTTTAGTGTATTCCATTTGATGTCTGGCAGTACACGCACGCTGCTCGAGCTCTGTTAGCATGCCCTAATATCCAACTTGTTTTCTGTGTAAAGTCCAACGATTTTTGTCTGAATATTTTTAAATGCTAGAATAGTTAAGGTGTTTACTAGATAGAACAAAGTCCAAAGTTTGTAAGTGGCAATGTTTAATAGCAAACCGAGATCACTCGCTGTTTGACGTGATAAGCAAGATTACATTTCAGGTCTGCATACAATTTTTTACACACGCTCATGCTATACGCCTGCTTGCATTCGGCTTATCGTCCTTGGCCGTGGGCAGTAGTAGTCACTAGTCAGGCTAACAACGTGTACTTCAAATATTTGAAACGTAAAAGTTAATTTACAACATACAGTTTAGTTAGAACCATTAAGTGGCAACCTTAATTAAAGGCTGTAGCAGTAATGGCGAGTTCCAAGGTAACAATTATATATTTCTATAAGTCTACAACCCGAATTTATTATACCGTACCTTAATAATTTTTTGATTTGCAGGCAATTAAGATTGCTCAACGCTGTTTAAGCTTACATGCTTCACTCGCATCAGAGGCGAGGACTGCAGCAGCTGCAACAAAGGGACTTGTAAATGAAGGTGGATACTGCTTTGGTAAAAATAAAAATAATTCCCAAACCCTCCTGCTATCAAATAACATTAAGTCAATAGTGATCAATTTTGAAGAGTTATCCGAGACGGAGAAAGAATTGCAATCTTTGGCAAGGAAATTTACAAAGGATGAAATCATTCCAAAAGCTGCCGAATACGACCGTACAATGGAATACCCATGGGACATTATAAAGAAGGCTTGGAATGTTGGACTAATGAACTGCCTTGTTCCACCTGCATATGGTAAACTTATTACAACTTGCATGTAATTTAACTCAATTTAGAGTTTTCAAGAAACAACTGCATGATTGGAATATTTTCAGGCGGTCCAGGTTTGGGTGTCCTTGACTATTGCATTATAGCTGAAGAACTGGCTTACGGATGTTCTGGAATTCGTACTGCTATAATGAATGGTGGTCTAGCTGCAGCACCTGTTTTGTTAGGCGGTTCAGAACAACAGAAGAAGAAATTCGTTGGAAGATTATGTGAAGAACCAATATTGGCCGTAAAAACTATGATTACATTATTAGCACATCATTATAAAGTGCGTGATGTAAAATTATTGCTTAAATTTAACCTTTCAGTCTTACTGTGTCACGGAGCCAGGCGCTGGCTCAGATGTTGCTGGAATTAAGACTTCAGCAGTTAAGAAAGGAGATGAGTGGGTAATTAACGGACAAAAGATGTGGATTACGGGTGGAAGTCAATCTTCTTGGTTCTCCGTTTTGGCTCGAACTGATCCTGACCCCAAAGCCCCTGCAAGCAAAGCTTTTACATTTTTTGTGCTGGACGCCAAAACCCCTGGAGTCACTCCAGGCAGGAAGGAAATTATGATGGGTCAACGCTGCTCAGACACAAGAGGAATCACTTTCGAAGATGTCGTTGTCACAAAAGACAATGTTGTAGGTGCCGTTGGATCCGGTTTTGGACTAGCAATGACAACTTTTGATAAAACTCGACCTCCTGTAATTTTATTTCCAGCTTTTATCGTCGATAATTTTATTAATTCTAATTTGCAACTGCTTGCATGATAGGTTGCAGCTACAGCTACTGGAGTTGCACAGCGAGCATTAGATGAAGCGACAAGGTACGCCCTAGAGAGAAAAACATTCGGAACTGCTATAATTAATCATCAGGTAAAGTTTTTAGTTGAGTGTCTAAATAGAATTGGCAGACTTTTTTAACGATTTATTTCAGGCTGTTTCTCATATTCTGGCTGATATGGCTATTGGAGTTGAAATTTCGAGGCTGATTGCACATCGTGCGGCATGGGAAATCGACCAAGGGCGAAGAAACACTTACTACGCTTCAATTGCAAAGGCAATTGCTGGGGACACGGCAAACAAATGTGCAGCTGATGCAGTTCAGGTGAAATAAATTTTATTAAAACAAATTCGAGGTCTGTGCAATACAGTTTGATCAATTACTATATATACTACCATATTACTATGTAGATCTTTGGAGGAAATGGATACAATACTGAATACCCGGTTGAGAAACTAATGCGAGATGCCAAGATATTTCAAATTTATGAAGGGACTTCACAAATTCAAAAAATGCTCATCTCTCGTCAACTAGTTCAGCGATTCAAGCAAATGTTATAAAATAATTCTTAGATACTCGACAAATGTAATCAAACTCAAACAGTAAAATTATACAAAGAAGATGTTTTATTAATTCACCCCACCTGCACCCCCGCGCGCGCCGCGAGCAAATAAAATTTTCAACAAAATTTAGCAGCGCGACGCGACGCGCAGTAAGCCCGTTTATTTGGCAAATTCTGAACCTTGGACATTGATCTCAAACTGACCTGGTCTTTGACTGCTTTTCATACTTTTTCTTATATTTTTAACACACCCCTTAACCCTGTCTTCCCATTGGCTAAAATCAAGGTTTGTTTTCTGGGAGGAGAGGACAAACTCCAAAGTCCACTCCAAGTTAATTCATCCACAAGTAAAACCGGCATAAAGTCCTAGTCCTGAATGACCTCCACTAGCTCTATGTTATGTGTGCGATTACACTACACACGCGATGTGATTATGTGATGTAGCAAACCCACTTCAAAAAGTCCACTATCTTGCCTAGGGAAAACTCAAGTCAGTTCTCTCCCTGCCGTCCTCCTGATCGGTTTGTTTGTAAACTGGGATTTGCGAATATCGTGACTTGTCAAGTGTCAAATTTAATATTCTTTAAAACATTAAACTCAGTCAAAACTACAATCAGGCCTTAGTGCAGTACAATTTTGAAGTTGTCAGTTACGTTCAAAAGTAAAGGGAACAATAATGTCTGGTTCAAAGGTAAAGAAAACTGTTTCCCATATTTTGATTTTTGTAAAATTGTCATACTCAGCTCGGTGTTTTAATTATAATGTTTTCTATTGTAATTATATGTAGGTAATGAAAATCGCGAGCCGTTTGTACAGCGCTCAATCAGCTAGAGCTGCGGCAGGTTCCAAGTCCGACACCGGATTTAGTTTTGGTAAGTTTGATGTTCAATTTGAAATTAATATTAATCTAAATCAAATTTGGCAAACCCATATCCCACCGTCGTCATGTTTAGCGTAATGGAGACAATCACATAATGTAGTGAACCATCCATTTGTAAGTTCAAGCTTAATATTCCTTTACTTAATTAAAATATGTTTGGTTTGCTTTTTGCTTCTCAGAATTGACTGAAACTCAGCGTGAACTTCAACAACTGGCCAGAAAGTTTGTGAAGGATGAAGTCATTCCAAGAGCAGCGGAATATGACAAATCAATGGCATTTCCTTGGGATATAATGAAGAAAGCATTCTCACTTGGATTATTAAATGGTGGAGTTCCAGAGAAGTATGGTATGTTTCGCTTCCGTTACAAGCACGAAAGAGAAATTAGAGTTGATTTGTTCAACTACAATGTCAGATAGTTAAAACCAGATTTCAAGTTCAATCTAGGAGCAAGGTTGTCTCATTATTGAATTATTTCAAAAGTCACTTATGTTTCTTCTACTATTATTTAATTTAACAAATTATTTTATGATTTATTCAAGCTTAATTAATTTATCTCCTGTTCTTATCAGGTGGAAATGAGTTGGGAGTTTTTGACAACTGCATGGTCACCGAGGAGTTTGCTTATGGATGCACTGGTATCTTAACTGCAATTCAGGGGTCGGGACTTGCGGTATGTTTTAAAAAGTCTTGGCTTTTTCTTCTTTGGTTTTGCAACCTTTTAGTGTTGCGTTTCTATTTTCCAGATGTCTCCCGTTCTTCTGGGTGGCAATGAAGAGCAGAAGAAGAAGTATATAGGTAGACTCACCGAAGAACCAATAATTGCTGTGAGTAGTATGCAATGAGCATAATTTCAAACGAAGCTTGTCAAATTACTGAAACCGATATATTTTGTTTTGTTCCAAACCGCAGGCTTATGGAGTTACTGAGCCCGGAGCAGGTTTGTAAATTGCACACTAGAAGCGAGCAACAGTAAAGTATTAATTACATTGATTTACAACTTGTAACCAGTTTACATTTTAAATAGGTTCTGATGTTGCTGGAGTAAAAACAACTGCGGTGAAGAAAGGCGACGAATGGGTTTTAAATGGACAGAAAATGTGGATTACTGGTGCTGGGGTATCTTCGTGGATGGTTGTTCTTGCCCGTACTGATCCAGATCCTAAGGCTAATACGAACAAAGCGTTTACATTTTTTGTAATGGACACCAATACACCTGGACTTGTGATGGGAAGAAAGGAAATCATGATGGGACAACGATGCTCCGATACCCGTGGTTTTACTCTTGAAGATGTTGTACTTAAAAAGGAAAACATTCTTGCTGGTGTTGGTGATGGATTTAAACTTGCCATGGGTGCTTTTGACAAAACAAGACCACCGGTAATTAATTATAATTTTTTCATACACTCTATTACTGCGGCTAGTGACACTTAATTTTCAATCTCAACTCTTTTGCTCATTTAGGTTGCCGCTGGAGCTATTGGTTTGGCACAACGGGCTCTGGATGAGGCCACAAAGTACGCCTTGGAACGCAAAACATTTGGAACCGCGATTGTGAACCATCAGGTAACGCATAATATTCTGATGTTAATTCCATTCTAGTTTGCTAGTGTTAGCTACCAAGTAGTTATGATTAAATTTATACTTGGATGCATTCAAATTAATAAATGTTTTGAAACAGGCTGTTTCCCACTTACTTGCTGATATGGCAATTGGGGTTGAGGTTTCCAGGCTAATTATGCAACGCTCTGCGTGGGAAATTGATCAGGGTAGACGCAACACGTTCTACGCCTCCATTGCAAAGTCAATTGCTGGTGATACTGCTAATAAGAGCGCCGCAGATGCTGTACAGGTGATTTAATGCAATCAGTCATTTCCATAAGTTGTCTTCAGATATGTATGTCTCCTACTTCATATAATATTTTACTTTCTGTAGATATTCGGCGGAAATGGATTCAACACGGAATACCCCGTTGAAAAACTTATGCGGGATGCCAAGATTTACCAAATCTATGAGGGCACTACTCAGGTCCAAAAATTGATCGTAGCTCGGGAACTAGTAGCACGTCACAAACAAATGTTGTAACTGTTTTTTGTGCTTCAAGCCATGACTCAATTCTATAATGAAAGTTCAGTAAGTCGAAAATTAAAATCATGTATTTTTGTGTGCGACACGTTTTTTGTTCCGAGCATAGCAATTCTTGGGAAAGTTTTCCCCCGTAATGAAACTTTGATTGTGTTTATTTCAAACATTTAGATGCGTGCACCTAAATACACAAGATAGAAGATTAGCTGACAATTTGCTTAACAAAATTTCTCCGCACAATACGCAAAAATCTAACTAAGCTAAATCTCTCGCCGACATAGACGCTGAGTCAGGTTCACCAAGACTTCACTCAGTGTTTACGTTGACTTGTTCGTTTCTTGCGAAATGAATTGGAAATGCTTGACAGACAAAGTTATTTGGTTTGGTTTTCATTGTAATATGTACACATCAATTAAACAGGGTACTTTTTTGGAGCAAATTCGTCCAAAAAAAATTCATCAAAAATTTGAAGATGCTAAAACCCAAAGCTATCAGACTAATAGGTAGATAAACCACTTCTGCATGCTGATTCTATCGCGTGACTTGATTTGTCATTGCTGAAAGCAACTTGAGGGATGGCATTTAAGTAAATAAATATTAAAAATCTAGTCAGCAGCAAGCAGTTGTAAAATTAGTTGCGTCTTGGATTAAATGTGAGTCAAGGAGTCGTGAACATTTTTAATTTGCCTGAAGCGCTCCTAAACTTTTTGCAGTTAGTTTGGATTAATAACTGTAATCTACTTGGAATTTCTATTAATAGTATTACAACCCCGAACCCCCATATCTAGTCTTATTTGGCTATCAAGAATTATAAAGATTATAAAGAAATTATAAATGTAATGAGTTTCAATGAAATTATTTTCTTGATGTTGACCACAGGCGGCAAACTTGTAGTTCAAACTGAGCACACTCCGCCGTGGATTTAACATTTACCCGAATTTCCACTTTTAGTTTTCTTAACCTTGTCTTTTAACTTTATAAATGTGACTCTTGTCCATTACATTAACTGATGTGCATTGTATATGGAGCAACGGCGTCCCCGGAATTGATTAACATCCACAACCACTACTATGTAACCTTGTCTTTTAACTTTATAAATGTGACTCTTGTCCATTACATTAACTGATGTGCATTGTATATGGAGCAACGGCGTCCCCGGAATTGATTAACATCCGCAACCACTACTATGTCTGGATTAAGAATATTATTTCAACCGGCGCTAAGCGCAGGTCCACTGCCGAAACTACAAGTTCGTCAACTCTTGCATCAAAAATGTAATCAAAGCTTGATGTCGACGACCTCAGTAGAGTTGGCCGGGTTGTTTTCTTGTTGCTGCTTTCGAAGAGCCATTTCCGCCTGTAGTCATCGGAGGATTCCAAGGTGCAGCCGGGACCTACCACAAAGGAATTGTTCAAATTCTTCAGGCCCAAATACTAAACTATGGGATGACCACATTTACGGTAAACCTCTCAAACCTAGTCAGAAACGGAAAGAACTGATGAAAGTCCAGCAAATGTGGAAAAATGAGGAGGAAGAGGAAGAATGGAGGAAAGAGAGAGCGGACGAGAGTCGCATGAACTACGCTCTTCCAGTCACTAAAGGTTATCATCAATAATTATTTAAATTGCTTAATTTATATTGAAAACTATGGAGCAGATAGCTAATTCTATTCTATTTATACAGGTTACTTCGAGTCAGTCAATGATAAAAGCAAAGAAGCTTTCATGACGGCATTGGACGTCTTCAAATTGAGGGACAAGAATGCTCGAGGTCATGTGGAGTTCATTTACGCAGCTTTAAAAAATATGAGGCAGTTCGGTGTGCACAGGGTAAATTTTAATCAGAAATTGAAATTAGTTAAGTGGAGGATATCACGATTTCAGTTGTCAGTTTCGTTGTTGTGGTTGTTACATTCAACTTCATGAAGGCATAATATGCTTTCAAATTCCAAGACTACATTGCCGTTATGATTTGCAGGACTTGGAGACGTACAAGAAACTGATAGATGTTTTTCCTAAAGGTAGGTTTGTAGCTCAGAATATGTTTCAAGTCGAGTTTCAGCATTATCCTAAACAACAAGATTGTGCCGTTGATATTCTCGATCAAATGGAGGATATGGGTGAGTACTGAGGACACTAGTACTGAAGTTCACTTTAGTCTGTAGTGCAGAACATAAACCAGTTTACAATTAAGAAGAACACGAATGTATCAATGTATCCTATAGGTGTTCAACCTGACACTGAGACACAAGAATTGCTCACTGCCATATTTGGGTCCTATGCTTTTCCAATCAGAAAGTTGATGCGAATGATGTACTGGATGCCAAAATTCAAAAATTTGAGTCCTTGGCCCGTTCCTGACCCCCTACCAGACGACTCAT
>JAAXYW010000863.1:0-28380 GCA_036851895.1 Orthonychiurus folsomi | reverse complement strand
TGCGAATTATTACCCAAAACAACGGAGTGGCTCGTCAAATTTTGTAATTAATAATCAATGTCTTTGGTCAAATCGTGAGTGGATCCGCTCAACTTCCGGTATATACAAACATACATGTGCTGCGCATGCGCAACATGTGTGTTACGGACCTTTAATATTTTTTTTGCAAATATTTCACACAAAATGCAAAAAAGGCGGTCCGTCAAGTAAATCACATTAATTAACTTTTCATTATGTCAGAAAACAGTGTTTTTCGTGTTGAAGAGGGTTTTGCAACTCAGCGGAGGAGCGGAAAAGGCGTCCGCCATTTTGTCACGGACAATTTTGCCAACCCGTAATTAATTTATGAGTTAAAAGAATCGATACAGCTTGACACATTACCATTTAAATTGGCAAATGATAACTTAACCAATTCACCTGCATTTAGATGAGCAAATTGAAAATTTGCTGTGAACCAAATTCCCCTTGACAAAATCCCACGGGTCACTCTGATTGGTGGCTGCGAGCCCATGGGAGGCCAGGGGAACACCTGTAATTAATGTCAATTAGCAGAATTGCAATGTTGCACATTGCCCCTCCTGGGGACAAGCAAGGTGAGTAATTAACTACACAGGGACAGGGGACGGGATCAGGTGTCAACCACACACCAATAATGCATTTCTCACCACAAAATTGCAATTGCATCAAATAATTAAAATTTCATTGTCACAGCCAAGCCAACCACAAGTTTTAATTTTGATTTTTGATTCATGGCGAATGAGTCAAGAGCACACACAAGTTGCTGGCGGAGATGGATATCATCAATTTGAAAAGTGCGCGGAATTTTAAGTACTATGAGGGTTCCCACGCTGCGCTGAGAGCAATGGTAAGGTACGGCGCCGTGTGGATTACACACATGCGCAGTTGACCTACTGAAGCGTGGAATGTCGTGTCGTGATAATGTCGTATGTCCCCTTGTGTACAAATAGTAGGACATGGCAGTTTGGCAAACAACATCAATCAATTCTCAAAACATACACGAGTCAACCACACGGCGGCCAAATGGCCAAGCAAATACCGACAGCAAAACAACATTTCAAATTTGTATGGATGCTACTCCGATTTCAACAAGTTTTTTTAGCATTCCTAAGTCCAGTTAGCTTTTGCGAAAAAGTACCTAAAATGATGTTGAGATTGTTACTCTTTTTTTCAACAAACCATTTTTTTGCGGTAATATGATCTACCGACCGAACAAGTTTTCCCTGTGCCTTCGCCGCGCCGCTGAGCTGAATTTACATTGGCATAATTTGCAACTTTGTGGGTTGAGGTGGTAATTAAATTGTATTTTGCCTTTCCACGAATTAGAATTGAATCAATTTTTGAAAAATGGTCATTTTTGCAAAATTTGTTACACATTCACTTGGATTGAATGTAACATTCTTCTAGAATCAAGAAGAATGTAAGAAAAAACAAGGGAAAACCTTGGCAAATGTCACGGTTGGATTTTGCGTGCTGAACAGTAGCATGTAAAAAAGTTTGCAAATTCATTTGAATTCAAGCCCTCAGTTTCTGCAAATTTCCGCTGGTCCCATAAACATTCCGCCAACCCGAGATGGAATTATATGATAACAATTAAGGTTTGCGAATTGTTTTCCTCATTTTGTCGATCAGTTTGCCAATTTCCAATCAAAATGATGTTAAACTGCCTCATCCTCCGTCGTCCTCTTGCGCCAATCGCAATTGGCAATGCTTTTGCGCAGGCGCAGCCGAGCGTATGTTGAAGCTCATTGAGCATTGGTCGTTATGAGGATTTATGGGGATAAAGGGCAAGCGATTAGAGATGTCATGTGCAGGGAGCATTGCTTTATTCCACTACTTCTGCGCATGCGCCAATGCAACGCCAGGTACGGATTGCATGCGGAAATAAGGATTGTGCGTGGAACAAGTTCTTAAATATTGCAATTAACAAATTTGTCATTTCTAGGATCCTCAGGTCATCCTCTCAAATGTAATTTGATAATTGATGGACGGTGGCGTCAGGCTTCTGCGCATGCGCATGCGTGAGCCTCGCGCCAAATCGACAACAACCTAGTGACAAGATTCTAACCAAATAATGAAATCAAAATTAAACACCAAAACCCAAATCATAATTTCCTTCTGCGCAATGTAGTGTTATAAATATGGATGATGGCGGGCGCGCGCATGCGTGCAATGCTTGCGTGCGCACGCGTGTGTGTCAAAACTTGCCACCCAAATTGGAAATCAAATTTATTTGGGCATATTTTCACATATTTGGTGTTACATTCTGAAATTTGAGGAAGATGTGCAAAACACGCACGACGCATGCGCACGCGCATCGGTCATTGTGTTTTTTTGGTAATATCAAGATAGGAAAATTCAATAATAGATCAGATCAACAATTTTGCAACAAGCACATCCGTAATCCAATATTTGCATGAATCTAAAGCGCATGCGCAGTGCGTGTTATGATCACATGAGTACCTGACGAGGGAAAACGCAAACAAAGGGGTACGTATGAAAAATGATCCACATTTCCTGATCCTGATCCCTCCATTGCAGAAAACAAGACATGGATCTGAAGGTGATCCGATGGCTGGGTCACGACAACGCAGGAAAATGACATTTGATGAATTGCAAATCATGACGAAGCGCAGACCCGACATTTGGCACGCCAATTCGCCTAATCGCAAATTAAAGCACATTTGCAATTTGGAATTCGTTAATTTTTAACCCGTCCTACTTCATAGAATTCGCCAATGCTAAAAGCCCACTGTACCGTACTGTCCCAATTGGCAAATTGACACTAGTACCAATTTACCTATCACATTCCTCCGCAGTGCAAAAATGTGTAGTTGCAATAATCCGTCTGTGCAGCACGTAACGCAGCAATTAATTTGCACACTCACTTATCGAGATGAGTTGTAAAGTGTAAATCTTGGATCAGAGTCAAGATTCAGATTCGTCGTAAGGATAGGAGCTGCGCATGCGCAAATAAATGGATCGAGCATCTTGCATAATTTTCGTATTTTTCGAGTGATTTGTTTGACGTGGGCCACCATGGGGGGAACTTTGGGACGATTTATGGTCATAAAATGCCCGGACATGCGCATTCCTACCCCGTGTTGACATCAACGGCATAATCTATGGTTTGAGTGGGAATTAATGGAGAATGTAGATGTCACGCTCACCCGTGCGCATGCGTATGCGCATTGCGCTGCCTTANTATGCGCATTGCGCTGCCTTAACATTACACGCAATCCTGGAATCCAGTCTAATTTACTCATCCATAAATTCACACCCCTGGCTTCTTTTTATCTTGTAAATCCGGACACATTCATTTTATTTTGGACATATTCGTTTTATCTTGTCACCAGAATGTGACATGTGTTAATGCCACGCCCACATAAGTGATGTATATCCAATTGTAGTTTTCTGCGAAGAGCGCCTGCGCAAATGAAGAATAATTTCGACTCTTCTACTGTCAGCACGTGATACGCGGCGGAGGACCGTTGTTTTTAATTGAAATATCCCAATTAATGTACTAGTGATTCATGTGGAAATAATGGTCAATACGTCAAGGGGTACTTGGCATGGTGACTTTATTTGTGGGTCACAAGGTCAATCCGCTTAAAGTGGAGTGGCAGGGACAATTGGGTGCGGTTTGATATTTTGCCAGGGTAAATTAGTGGATTCTTACATAATTGACAAGAGTGACCAATACTTACATGGGATTTGTGCAAATTTGTACACATTTTGCCACAATCCGTTACATGTATTAAATTTCTTTCTCAAAAAGTCCATACTAGGAAAAAAGTGAGTGTGATTGGTTGATTTGAATGTCAATGGCATGAAAGGGTGCATGACGGGACTGCGCATGCGGTAATACAATTAAAATGGCCGACGCCCAACTTAAAAATGTGGCATATGTTAAATGGCGGTGCCATATGCCGTACATGTAAGAGTGACATGTGAGAAGGCGGAGATGTAACGTTATAGGGGCACAGCATTGGAATGAATGAAGCAGACCGGAGAATCCTTCACCTGATTTGCTTAAAGACGCACTTTGATTTACAATACATGCATATGGACATTCGCACAACTGACCCAAATCCCGAAGGAATTCCACGTTGTCTGGGGGAGGACATGCATAATTCATTACACTAATTCGCGAAACCCGACTCATCCGCCAAAGAACTTAAACGGCGAAAGTCTTAATTTTTGCGTACGTATGGGATTTCCTCATCTTCAACATCCGTTATTGCGGGAATATTGAATCCCCTGGTAAAGAATTACAATATTAACAACAAATTGCATTTTTTGATTGGCTGATTGGTCCGCATGCAATCTTTAAATAAAATGGCGCCAAAAGCTTATTAAAATGCATAATTTCAGTTTGATTTCCCTTTGGGATTGCGTTGCGTGTAGTTTTGCCTGGATCTTAATGTGCTGGCTGCGCCTGCGCAACCAGGTTGCGTCAATTCGTCCATCGTTTAATTTTTTTAATGGGTTAAGTAGTTGGGGATCCCATGTTGAAATCCCATAAGCGTCTGCGTTGACTGGTAATCTTGAGTTTAATCTGTTGTGTTTTGTGTGGATGAACAACACTGTTCAAGTCCTTTGTGGACTTAAGCTGTGCGGTTACGTGTGACGGTGACATGCGCATGCGCAGCAGTGGTTTGCAATGTGAAGCACATATGGTTTGGTGGTGGGGCTTGATATGATTATAATCCTCTTGCAATTCCAATTCTAATGCGACGAAGACGGGTGGCGAAAATTAAGACGTCATTCTGACTTGTGGATTGCATTCGGGAGCTTTTTAAGATGAACCTTGTTGACGGATTATTTATTAGGGTCGTGCCGGAAGGAAAGACGAGTGCAGTTTGCAAATAGGAATGTCAGTGTGTGCTCGCATGCAATTGCCATTTCAAAAAACATGCCATATAACGAAGTGCGCAAAAATTTAACCCGAATTACTGAATGTAGACACAACGTAAATCACAAAAATTTTAAAACAGAGACAGTGTTTGCCAAAATTCAAAAGCGGACAGGGCTTACCTCAAACTTAGTACAAACAAAAATATAACAAATTACAGTAATAAAAATTGCAAATTGGCAAAACCAAAATTGAAAAAAAAGTGTCTAACATTTAAAAGTAAGAATACTATCTACAAAATGCATTGCAAAGCTTGAATTTAAAAAAAGTGCCAAGAAAATTATTCCGAACTCGAAATAGTACGCCTAAAATTGTGCATTCAGAATTGAAAACAGGTGCACTTGAAACTACAGGTTAACCTGAAACCCGACTTCACAAAAATCCATCAAAACTGGACCGTAATTGGTTTATTTTGTTAGTTGACTCGTCGTCGTAACTAATTTTACGAGGTGTACCGCAGCTGGGTAGCTGGGTGCAAAATGTTTTGTATTTTCTGGAAGAGGATTTTCTTGGGAAACAATAAAAGTCACTTCGACTGAACGGCTGGACAGGGTTAAATTTATGTGAGTAGGAGTGGAGGCGAGGATTACATAAACCACTTATGGAGCAGAGTTTAATTTATGTATCTCCTGGGTGCATCGGACAAACTGATCTAAGTCAAGGTCATCCACACTCCGTGCCCTCAAAACATTTTGCAAAATTACAACAATATGTGTATAACCGGATGCAAATTTTAATTGGTTCCCTCCTCAGCATTTTACGGTCCACAGGATCTTAATTTCCTCACAAGCCTTGCCAGTAATATTTCAGCATTTGCAAAATTTATTGCGAAATTTGTGTCCGCCCTGTAGGAAACATTAACAAAATCCGGGATCATAACCCGCCCTAAGAAATTTAAAATCGCAAATTGCGAAGAATACAAAAGTGACGCCAGGCCAAAATGTTCTCGAGCCAAATTCCTATTAAGGACAGTTTTTTGCGAAAAAAAAGTGGAACAGTATTTGCGAAATGAATATTTGAGCCATACCAAGCACCACTGCCAATATTTGAGCATTTTGCATCTAGAACATCAAAATATTGCAAAAACATAATAATCGTTACCAAAATGTCAATAGAATTGGCAAAAGCAAGTGGATTTTGTGCCAAAACTGTTACGGCTTGTTCCGTAATGGTCAATGGATCCTACGCGCCTCGGCGCCTGCGCACTGCATACGAGTTGATTAAGAATTTAGAAAACTGTGAATTAAAATGACACATTTGCACACATGCATGGATTCGGGTGGATAATAAATACAAGTGATTATGCAAGGAAAGTAAATTAATAAAGGAATGAATGACATGATAATATTTACGTACATCTTCATCTTAATCCGCCTCCGCCACTCATTGCAATTGCATGCAATTTATGTGCATCGATGCATTTTGGAATTAAGCGCCGTACCCACCCATCCCAGCAAAGTCGTGACTACCCATTACCCTGCGCTGCGCCTGCGCATAAATCCCTCACACCCAAACTTTCAATTTTTCCAAAGAATTTAACAATTAAGATGTACATACGTCGTAAAATTAAGTCCACCATTCACGGACGCCTCGTAC
The DNA here is from genome assembly GCA_036851895.1 of Orthonychiurus folsomi. Taxonomy (NCBI): domain Eukaryota; kingdom Metazoa; phylum Arthropoda; class Collembola; order Poduromorpha; family Onychiuridae; genus Orthonychiurus; species Orthonychiurus folsomi. Next base: position 21,851 of record JAAXYW010000863.1, on the reverse strand, counting down.
TTGGAAAAAACGGCGCGGGATTTTAATTATTGCATCATTTTTCATTTGAAAGAATTCCGTCCGTTGGGATTTGATTAAGCGGGGCTGTTTCCTTGAAAACTTGCATTTGCGCATGCGCTTCCGCCGTGCCGTCCTGCAGATGGGTCAAGCAGCATCTTCTCAAATCGTCCACTTGAGGTAAAAAATCCACATTAGCCCCAATTACACTTAAAATAATTATTTTGTCAATGAAATTGAGGATCCTCCAATTACGCATGCGTACGTGGATGGACGTGACATTGGCGCCGGGATTCAAAAAACCCATTATTTCCGAGCATCCGTCTTTGTCTCATCCCTTGACGTCACTTGGCATTATTTCGCGATGTTTGGTTCGTGGCACGCAATCTTTTGCAAGTTAATTAGTGTTTGTTTGGCTTGACTTGGCCTGCGGTCACGGAATTAATTGAATCATCCATTGATTGATTCCGTATTGTGATTGTTAAACGAGGAAATGGCCTGCCCTGGACTCCATCACTCATTGTTGTGATTGGTGTGCGTGGACTTGAACTGGATTTTGAATGAGGCCCCGCTTCATTGACATTGCATTGTTTATTGTGGTGGATCTTCACAATAACATTTACACACATTATGTTACGTTACGTACAGCACCAGTCTGACCGTAGCTAATTAATTCACCTGAAATCATTATCTTCCTTCTTAATGAATCTGCATTGCATTGTGGATTGAATTGTGCTGGTTTTGATGAGTTGATATCATAATGAGATGTATCCTAAGAGCAGGGCACCAGGGAGCATGCAGGCCTTGAGATACGCAAGTCTGTGACGATGGAACATGTCAAGATTTAGCACAACTCAACCAAAACGATATTTCCCATTTCCATCACCAAGTATTTGCATTCACAGAGGAGATTGGGATGCGGATTTACATCCCCGTCCCCAAAATACAAATCAAATGGGGCAATTTGAGAATAATATGGAAAAATACTGGGGAATATATAATTTCCCGACAAAATACATATAAAATGGGGCAATGTGAGCCTGAATATTAAAATGACGGACATAACAAGTACTAATTTGCAAATCTATCAATAAAGTATGAATACATGCCAAAAATGGCTAATATCGAAAACTAATCCAGAGAAGAAAAGAAAAACTGGATTTTTTTTATTTAGTCAGCATTTTGTAATACAAAATAAGGAAGGTAGCTGGATAATGTTAATTTAATCCACAATTTGAGCAGGATGAGCGATCATTGTTTTGGAGTAGGTGTGAAATCCACTAATTCAAGTGTTTCATATAAATTAACCAGTCATCATGATTATTCACATTTGGAGAATGATCAAGTCCCACGCAGGCGCCGTAGCCCCCTCCAATTGTTTTAAGGTGTGGGAAACAATTGTATTAGACGCCGTACTTTTTTTTGCGGAATTAAAAGAAGGAATCATATCAATCCTTGACCGGCAGTGGCCGTGGCAGACCAGGCAGGGGAATTTCAATGACAAGGATGAGTCAGGGCTTGGAATCCCAAGATGAGCTCAGGAGTGGAATTGGATTAATAAACGTCTCTGTTTTGCGCATGCGCATGGCTCAACGGCAAGGACGTCCTACAAACACAAAGGAAAATATTATGATTAAGTCGTTTTGACCCAAATTACGTCAACTTGTGAAGTGACCAATGTTTACATTACGTTTGAATGTTATTTTTTCGCGCGCATTTCTGGATTTCTGTCCTGAATTCAAAATTTCCCACTAAAATGTAATTGAGTGGGTATTGATCGCCCGCGTCGCGCCGGGCTCCGTATTAGGCCACAAAATCCTCACAACTGCCCAAAACCGGCCAGAATCTCTGGAATTCCCATTCCCTCATTAGCTGGTTCTATTATTCGCCTGACCTTAATTAGAATTAACAAGTGCTAAAATACCTCCCCTCAAGATCATCTGCCCCGTAAAATTCTCCCACGGAAGATCAAACCAACTTCCACTTCCACGTCTCAAGGATTCATCCAATTCATCTTCAACCTCATTCATAGTACGTAAATTTCCACGCCTTCGCCACGTACATTGCGCATGCGCAGGTTAAAAATGTCTTTTTTTGCAAAACACAAAAGCATGGGTCCATTATCCTAATTGGACCAATTATGGACGTACGTCGATGATTGGCTTGCCCCGTACGCTAAACCTTTAATTACCCATTTATATGGGGGTCACGAGCTTCCCAGTCATCGGGGTCAGGATCCCATAATTAAATCAAGATGCAATTGCATTTGAGATTCCTTCCAAATTACATAATCATAAACTCACCCGTCGTTTACAAAGTGTGAAGTTTGGCACGACGCGCCAAAGGAGATCGCATCCGCAGTCCGACCGCGGCGGCTGCGCATGCGCCTTGCGCGCATACGTCGTCTCCCCTTGCCCCAGGTACGTATGGTCGGGTACGGCATCTGCATGGCATTATAGCATCTGCATGCATCACTCTTACTTTCGTTGGAGGAACGTAGTAGTAGGCGCAGGCGCAGAAAATACATTTGTGACTGAGGTGCATCTTCCATTGTCCCTTGGTTGGTGGGGATGACCATCGTGTCGTCGTTTTTTCCCCAATCTGGATGCCCCTATATAAAAGATGGGCTCACTGCACATCCGCTATCAGTCCAATCATCTTTCAGCTCGGATCACATTCAACTGTGTGGAATTTTGAGAGAATCCAGAGCACGCGAAAACATGAGGACCATTGAGGTAGGGATTTGCAAAAGTGGGAATTTGCGAAGCGTTTTTTAAGGAAAAAAAGTGAAAGTGGATTTTCTGAATTCGCAGGCAGATTGGGATTGGATTTTAAATTGGAGTTTACAAATTTCCTGCATTTTGCACATTTTATTTCTTATTCATTTGCCAATTATTACTGGGCTGATGATAACTTAATTTGATTTAATTAAATTTTAAATTAATTAATTGTGTTTAGGTGCTGTCGGCCCTCCTGCTCCTGGCAGTGGCTGTGTCCGCCCAATACAATTACCCCAAGCCACCCCCGCCCCCACCCTCAACGCCCAAGAATTTGTATCTCCCGCCAACAACAACAAAAGCCTACGAGTCCGACATCAAAATCTCACCCGACGCAGTCCAGGTAAATTTTAATTTTGTTTTCGGACTTGCGCAGTCGCGCGCGCAGCAGTGAAAGTCGTTCGTGCTTTTGCGCATGCGCCACTTTCCCTGATCAAACTGACGCTCATTTCGTGGATCCGAGTCCTATTATCCCATTGAATTCCAAGTCAATTAATTGTTACATAGTTCGGAATTGACATGAGCTCTTCGCGCATGCGCAAATCAATCACCACTGCTCAATTCCCTTTCCTTTTCATTTCAAATTGGAGCCTGCAGGGAAAAATGTGTATTTGGCGATTGCATTGTGGAGAGCCATGCGCAAGCGTGACCATTAATAAAAATGACACGACACAGACGAAGCCACGCCCGCCAATATTCAAAATTTTCTAAATCCGTCCCCCACTGAAATAACACGTAACTTACATGTACATACGTGTATTGTAGGACGAGATTTTTACAGGCGTTGAATTATGGATGCAAATGGATGGATGTGGGTTGCGTAACATTGAAATTGAAATTTATTAAGGCTAAACGCAAGCGCCGCGGAGCTGTGAGCCAGTTTGCAAAAGCAAAAGTAGTTGGCACGCCATGGCATGGGTGGGGATGAGAGTGACACGCTTGCCTTGAAGATTTATGCTAATTTTTCAACACCAAGCCCCACAGTTTTGGTGACATTTATTTTAACTCTCATCCCCATTTTCATGGGCAATCTTCTTCTCCATAAATTAAATCCGGTTGGCTGGCTTTTCCAGAATTCCTTCCAAAGTGGAACTTTTTGAATTTCCCACTTGCGCTAATGCGCATGTTTGCTAGAGGAACAACGTTGTAGGAAAGATAAGGACATGAAGGACTTTAAGGTTGACGTAATTTTGGACAGGGAATTAAGTCCTCCGTCATTAATTCCCGCCCTTGGTCTCCCACTAATGACATTTTGACGCATTTTCTTGCCCAAGAGCCAAGGGGAGGGTTTAAGGAACCAAGGATCATTTAGCACACTCAGGGCTTGTGAATTAGTCGCGAAAATTGCGAATCTTGCCTTAATTGCGAAAATTAACGTTGACAAATCAGAAGTTTTGTATTTTGCAAATCATATAATTCAATTCTGTATTTTTGAGAAGTCGCAGTGCCATTGAATTTTGCAAAATATTAAACTCATTTTCCAAGCGTATTTGCAAGGATTTTGGATTTGCGAAAAAAGAGCATTTGCGAGTATTTGGCTAAACATTTCCTTATTTGGGTAACACATGTTATGGTAATTATTCAGGCGTTCCTCGGTTGCATTTTTGCAACTGATTAGCTGGACAGGTGGGCCGTCCCTCCTCCGCATAAATCAAGCCCCCAGTAGTCTCCATTTGCAAAAATTAAAATAAAACTCAAAACTTGAAGCCGTTGGCCTTTGGCACGTCTCGTCAGTCGTCTCCTCCACATTTCGCGAACTTGAGGATTTTCACGAGGTTATAATCCGCGCATGCAAATGTATGTCTGCGCCCCTTGATGCAATTCACGTGCGCGGGCGCAGTCGCAGTCGCTGCACTTCATTTTCCCTTAAATTTGTAATTTGCAGGATGACTCCCTTTCGCATTCATTTGCACTGGGGAATTAGGACTTGGCTAAATATCTTATGCACTCCGCTTCTCCATTGCATCACCTCCCGTTGACCAATTGGATTTTTGCATGCATTTTTGCACTACTCGAATTTGCAGGCAGGGAGGCAGGCAGCTGCTTGTAAACAAAGTCCAGTTACGCGCAACGCAATGCAAAATAATTGCAATGAATATTCAAGGGGCAAGATGCGATGAGGACCTGAAGATGAGAAAGTGATGCATGCCAAATCCACAGCCAAGTCTTGCGAAAATAGCACCCATTTATTATTAATAGACATGCTCTGCGCATGCGCGGATGGAACGGTAGATTTAATTTGTCCACGCCAAGCCATGATCCACATAATTTCCAATTAGCAAAAATTAGCATACGTACGGCATTTATCCCAGGGTCAAAATTTAAATTCCGGACCACCGCTCCGCGAAATTGGGTCATGACCTGGGATTTGTCAGTCAGGGGATTTTTCCCAGGAAGCGAAGAGGTTGGTTAATTCTCAGCTTACTTTTGCGCATGTGTGGCGTGGACGTGGTGGATTTGCGTATTTTGGCAAAAGGACAAGAAAGTGATTTCATCTTTGGAATCAATTCGACAAGGGAAGGGCACGGCACGGCGTCTTAAGATTACCTCATCCTCACCTGGCGTTTGCAATAATGGAGGGAATTGCAAACCGGAAAGGTGTGCTTGCGCTTGAGTGGATGACCTAACCTAGTCCCATATCACATTCATATGTTCAAGATGCAGAATCGTATAATACAAACACTCATCATAAAATGACGCCATCATCTCAATTTCCCAATTCAATCCAATTGCGTGACAGGGAAACGCGGCGGGTTGTGATTGGCTGGCGGATTTCCAGCTTTCGCAGGGATTGGACGACGAGGCTTTCCCTGGCTGGCTTAGGTTGGATTTGGATTTCCCTTTGGAAAATCATGTCATTCGTAAATATTACGACATGACAATATTACAGGGGCTCACAGTTGGAGTTCACTCATGCGCAGGCGCAGGGAAGATGGGATTAAGTGATTATCATTTGTGACGCTTGAGCACATCGCAAAAGCAATTCATTAATATGTTTTGATTCCCATCAATCCATTGCGCATGCGCACCCCTCAATCAAAACATGAGTGTCTGTCTTTTCCTTGCCCAATCTGTAAGAGATGAACAAGGAAGATTTTATTATGAAATCACAGAAATCACCAATTAGCATTTTGTGTATTGTATGTAATTATAAAGTATGTTGTTTGGTAGACTAAACCCTGCGACTGCGACCACTAGCAATGCAAATGCGCCTGCGCAGTTACAAAAAACTGAATTGGAAACTCGTCCAGAATTTTTCCTTGTTTAGTATTTACAAAAATGTGGAATAATTTCCACATTTCACAAATCCCGTAAATCAACAAAATAAGTGAGCGACCTTGCGCCGGCGCGGACCGGTTCACTTACGTTTTACCCTATAAAAAAATGATGGCGCGTCTTCATTATGTTAATTAGAATATGACATGTAATTAATTCCCAATTTTTTTTTGTATTTTCCAGCCGGATGATGGATGGACGGAAGATGGCGCTGCACCGTTCGATTTCAAATACGCCGTGAAGGATGACGTCGGCAACGACTTCTCTCACCAGGCGGAGTCCAACGGTGACGTCGTGAAGGGCGAGTACCGAACGCTCCTCCCAGACGGTCGCCTCCAAGTGGTCAAATACACAGCTGACTGGAAGAACGGCTACAATGCGGAAATCACCTACGAAGGAGAACCATCCTACCCGGAACCACCCAAGCCACCACCCAAGAAAAACCCATATGAAAATGAAGAGATCATTGACTCCCAAGGCTTGACCCCACCACCCAAGCCAAAACCCACAACCACCCGTGCCCCATATGTGCCACCACCACCACCACCCACCACCACCCGTGCTCCATACGTGCCACCACCTCCACCAAGGACCACCCGACCACCATACATCCCACCACCACCACCACCCACCACTCGACCCACCCTCCCACCACGCACCACCCAACCACCTGTTGAACCACCAGGCCTCTACGGAGCACCCAACCGTCCATTCGGTGTCCGAAATAACCCGAAATTCGGGTACTAAAGGGAGTAGGGACTTATAGGACAACCCACCCACTCATGTGACAGTCAGACATTTTGAATTGAGCGGGTTTTTTGAAAAGAAAGTATATAATGAATTTTTTTTAACAAAGGAATTAATCCTAGTGGGCATTTGGGGCAAGTTGACTACTATTACTACGACGTTAACGGAACTGGCGCGGACTCCCGGGACATTTTAAATTGTAGACATAGATTTTAAGTTCAAAGGCTACACGGGGGGTGTCAAAAAAGTTGTTGAAAGCGTGCGTTTTAGGATTTACAGGTTAGGTTGTAAGGTAGATGTTACTGGTTCGGAGTGGAGCCTTCGTCTGTGTGTGACGGGGTCACTCAAGGTCATCTCGAAGTGATTTACATGCCGTTTTTAAATTTATTTTATAATTCCTGTATGTCCTTCCTGATCTGTTCGTCCCTTTGGTTGGTTGATGTAAACGCTTGTTAAAGCGCTTACTTATTACTTATTTTTGTAAAGTAAAAAAAAACACGTTGTAATTCATTTTCTTCAAAGTCCGTCTTACTTTTTACATTTTCTTTCTTCCATCATGTTATGTTAGCTTAGGTAATCCTAATTATAATTAATTTGCCATAGCATTAATTAGCATGAATCCAAAGCTTCCGTATTGCTCACCCATGCCAAATATGACAATGGGGAGCTGGGCTATGGAATTACTGTCAAATTTTCTTATTGGTCCCCGCTCCGGCCTATGATTACACTTTTTCTTTGCTTTTGTCTTGGATTTGAGTCCTATTGTTTCCAACATTTTTGTGTTAAGCTTCGTAAGTAAGCGCCTTCGTCTGTAATGTAATTTTTACTGCGAATCCTTAACATGCCGCGATGCGACGTACGTCTCAAATGATAATAAAAAGATGAATGGAAAATGTTGTGCCTTTGGATTTTGCTTTTAAAATTAATTATTTTCACATGGACGAGTGTGTAGTGTAGTGTCTGGGTCTGCGCTTGCGCGAGGCCAATCCAAATCCCATTCATCACTCGGAGGAGATAAAGCAAATTTAAAAGTGGAGATTCCACTTCTCTGGGTTGGCCAAGTGGTGGATCCATTGTGTAATGAACGAGAGGCAAATACATGCAATTATTGCTAAATGACCCACAGTTGGAGTGCACTAACACAACACACATGTACAGGCCCAGCTGTTCCATAATCATCAAATTTCAAAATGCAATAAAAACGAAGGGTTTTTTTAAATATAAAATTGCATTGTGTACACACATGCATGCATGCGTTTGCGCATGCGCACGCCTTGTACTGTTACATCTGTAGGTGCTAAATGAAATGTTGAGCACGGCAACAGCTGTCACACAAGGGAATGAAGATTTATTCAAATATTTGCAAGTACAACAATGGACGTTGTATGATTCCCACGCGGATCAAATTACACGAGCGCATTTGGGTAGTGTACGTATTGTACATCTTTTTGAAGGGAAGGGAAGACATTGAATGCAGAAAAAAAAGATGCGATGCTCTGCGCATGTGCAAGCCCAGCGCAAACACTTCACACATTTGAATGCCCTTAAGCCCGTGCCTCAAAATAAACACGATTGTCAAAATCTGATGACTTCTTCATTGTGGAGGACGGATTTTATTTGTGGGCTCTGATTTTGCAATATTGCGAATCCACGATGCCATTCAGTTGGTCAATGAATGTTGTTCGTACTTGTAATTATGTATACATGTCAACATTTGCGTATGTTGCCAATACATTTTTGGAAATTGAAATTTGTAAATATTTCAAAATTGTTCTGGAGAATTTTACAAAATCTCGCCACCTGGAAGAATAATTTGCTCCAAATTTGCATTTGAAATTCAATCCCTTTGTCCTTGTCCATCCTGGAAATGGATAAATGATTTTGACTAGACACGGTCTATTAAATTAACCTGTTTTCTAGCTCTTTTATTGTTTTATTTACACCAAAAAAATACCCAAACCCTTTTGCTGGACATGACATGCATGGCACATGTGCAGTTGCGTGTAACGTCGGAATTTCTGTATGTCTTGGGGAAGATCTGAATTCCTTTGTTGTGGGATCCAGTGGAGTGGTCCCATCAATTATTCCTCTTCTAATTAATTACATACAATAGATGAGTTCCTCATCCTCCATCCCATTGGGCCATGCAAATTTACTACGTACATACGTACGGCGTACGGCACTAAACATGAGGACGGGATTTTGAGTGACGTGGCGTCAGGCAGACAGGCAGCACATTTGCGAATCCCTGGCACGCAAACACATTTTGATTGAAAGGAGCGCCAGGGGCTGCCAGAAATGTTTGACATTTTGACAAATTCAAAATAATGTCAAACCCATGTCATTTGTGTCCCACCAATTATTGGGTCGCTGTGGTGTTGCCTTATGACGAATGCTTTCATTTATTTGCGTCCAACCTCCAACAATGAACTATTTTGTGTTCTAATCAGAGGTGGGCAAAAATAATTTGTTGAAAATATTGTTTTTCAACATTAAAAATATTTTTGATACAAAATTTCTACATTTTAGACAAAATGTATCATCTTTTTAAACGTGACCTGTATAGCTCATGTTTTGCAAAAACGATGGATGTTTTTGGGATATTGTGTGGTGTATTTAGCCCAACTGTGATTGGAATAGGCTGTGGGATAGGTACGCGGATGACTTTCCATTTGGATTAGATGAGTGGTGGCCTTGGCATAGTTTCTATGGTTGGCTCCATTATTGGAGGAGCTGAAGCTCCCTTTGTTGTGAGTGCGAACGGACGGACTAATAAGACGTCAACAGCGAAGGAGAAGGAAAGAAAATAATTCACAGATCAGGTGGAAGACGAGTCTGCAGCAGCCTGCTCCCAATGCTAAGTGCCTCAGGACCCCACCATTGTCATTCTAATTAGAAATTGTTCAATATTTCCTCTCATGGCTGAGCAAATAAAAATTAGCCTTACACTTGGGAATTTTCCGTGCTGTACGCTACTTTATTATGTCAGTACATTTACATTTGTTAATACTGTTTATTACTATTTTATTGTTAACTAGGCTAATAATGTATAGCCATTATTGGCACCAAAGTTCAGGTCTGACTGTTCAGACACCTTTAATTTTTAAACAACGTTTTTCTAATTAGAATCAGTCGAAATTACTAAATGTCTTGTAATTTTATCACAAATTGGGTAGAGCGATGTAAGAAAAGCAAAATTCTTGGTAATACCCCAAATTCTGCTAATTCAATTTCAATACTTCGACAAAATCTCAAGCGCCCATTGGATTTCCCTTGCCAAATTTTGCAAAACTTCCAGGGATTGATTGTGTGGATACATATATAATAGCAGCCGGGTTACACACAGAAACACAAAAGATAATTATGCACGCTGACGCCATTCCAAACCAAATTTTGACACTAGCTCCTGTCTCCACCTTGAGGCAAATGTACAATGCAAATATGCAACAAACCATGCTTCAGAACAATAAGAAAGGGAAGAAGAATTCACACAAAACTCCGTTGACCTGATGCATTAATATCTCTGAGCTATCCAGTATTCTTTAACGCATCCGTCAATGGCGTGGATTTCTTGAGCACTTTTTTTTTCAATATCCCACCTAACAATCAAATTCGTTGTTGTGAATGGTCATGGCTAATTATTAATTCTAATCTAATCGTTATCTAAACACCAAATTACCGATGACGCTTTTACCAATAAAATTTTACCGATCGGTTAATGGTGTTACCACTTCAAAGTTATGGTTAAGCATTAAGTAAAAGGATTATTATATTATTGGGCCTTATGTTTCAGCTAATTTTCGTTACTTCAATTAAATCTTTATAATTCAAATTGATAGCACAGTTTAATCGGAATCAAATACAAGCAAATCAAATCTTGTGGACTCTTTAATATCCTGTTGAGGTGATAATTCATTTTGCATTTCCCTTGTGAAGCGCATTTGCTAAAATCCAAAATGGCAAACAAGTAGGAGAGCTTAGCGTCGTTTTCCTTGCATTGATTTACCATGCTGTAGAAAACACAGCATGGACGAAATCCAAAGTGTACGGCAAAAAGGCACTGTATGCCCGGAATTGCCACAAAAATTTGACACCTGAACAAGAGAAGAAAATGGCAAAAATGCTCGGGGCCTTAGAATTGAAGGAATTTAAATGGCAACTACTGGGGATAAGATTGAGTTTCAATTTGGCAGAGGCACATTATAAATTTCTAATAGAATCGTCATTTTACTAAATGATTTTAATAAAGTCTGCCATGACGTTGAGCACGTGTGACCACTCTTTGTAAACTGCCTCTACATTGGTATGCATTCAATCCAAGGATTTGTTAATCCTACCAAAGTAAAAGCATAAGAAAAACAGAGTTGACAAAATGGCCGGAGGAGTTAAGAAAATGTTGAATGGATGCAGTGTTCCAGGAGCGTTGGGCTAGTTTGAACTTGACTTTAGCAGAGAACGGATCTTGAATCCACGACCACGCAAATCCGGATCCACTTCTTTGTAAACTCGTAAATAATTAGTCATTCAAGGAAGAGGAGAAAAGATAGCACTACATTGTGACGAGGATCCGTGGGAACCTAATCATGTGCGAATTTACAAGTTTTATATCTCTGAAGGCAAAGCTAAATCATGAGTGAATTTGAAGGTGATTTCTTCGTCAAATCTGACCAGGTTACACATAATAAATACGTCATGATTTAAAAAATAGTTGGATTTGTATTGCAGGCAGTCCGCAGTGGGTATTTGGGGGTACCTTGTTAAATCACGGTGCCCATTGAAATGAGGATGTCAAAGGCTGAAAAAATTATTACCAATGGCTAAATCATGACCAACGAAGAAGGGCAATTGATTCCGCTCGTGATGTCTGCTGGGGATTAGGTACGTTCAACCCATGTCAAGTGACCTTTCAATCCAACCGCATCAAATGGTGATTTATTTGTGGCAAATTCCAGATCCGAATATGAATGCAATCCCATGGCCAATAATTTAAAATATTTTGTTTGTTTTTCACATGCAGTGGAGCCCGTGTGAAATGGAAATGTTATGAATAACACGCACGCTTCATGCAAATCGACCAGCAATTAAATCCCATTCCCCCAAGTTCAATTAACCTGTCGACTGAGGGGGAATGCGCTCAATACGCTGCGCATGCGTAGCGCAAACTTATATATGCTAATTATTCCATCACATTTATTTTGCAATCAGAGCGGAGCGTCCATTCATCCTCAGAAGATTACAATGTAGATTAGAGCAATTCTTATCAGCCAATTATTAAGATGAATTGCATTGCTACAAGATTTTACACGTCTTATCAGTTACAAGATAACATATTCAAATTAAAAAAAGAGCTCCGCGCCAAGATTTGTTTAATTAAATCCAATGTAATCTGTGGAAAATCAGATCCATAATTAAAAAGTGGATTCTGGCCGCTGCTGCGCTGGAGGATACAAAATCCTGTTTGCCCCCTCTGCCACGGCACACTTTCGGTGTCAAGAAAATTAACACCAATGTCAAATCAAAGATTCCTCTGCGCATGGGCAGGCGCAGGCCAAGCGCCGCGCCGTAGGAATTTATAAGCCAGGAGCCAGAAATGTGCTGATTTGTATAATGCAGTGTCGGAAAAATAAGTGGCACGCGCAGGCGCAGTAAACGCAAAAAAGTGATGGCATAATTTAATTGAACTTTGAATTGAACTGAAAGGATTGTGGAAAAAAAGACTTAAATTCTTTTACACAAAAAGGCCAAGCGCATGCGCAGGCGCAGTGGAGCCTTGCCGCCGAGATTTAATGTTGGCTGGCGTTGAGTTGAGCAATTGCTAATTCAGTTGGTGGAGCAATTAAGCTTGAGTTGATTTGATAATTGATAACCCCGAGGGAAGCCTTTGCGCCTCTTTGCAATTTGTCTTTGTATCTCCACAATTTAGATTTGCATTTAATTATAGATTAATATTGCTTCAATGCGCGCCTGCGCGCCTTAATGCCATTACGCACCGCACGACGGCCGAGGCAAACTTTTATAGCGGCGGGCGCCGTGAATGGGTGCGAACAATTGGAATCAGCTACCAAATTAATTAAGGAATGCATTAAGATTTTGCACTACACATTCGCGTATTAGCACAAGCTTAAGCAACTTTTCTCTGCAAATTTTAAACACATAGAACATACAGCAGATTTTGAAAAACCTGCGCATTTAAATGCCAAATTAATGAGACTGGTTCTAATTAAAATGTATGGGTAAATATTGACTGGGGTGACTATTAAGGATGGCGTTGGACAGATATGAAGGTGTGAATTGAATGGATGGAAGGGTGAGGGTCGTCATTAATAATCCAGTACATGAATGACATGATTGGCTTATGTAAACTTTCCCTGTCATGTTTGCATGTATTATGCCATTCCCTGATTTGAATATGTGGATTTGGAATTGGAATGAATGGATCGTCGAGTGTCATCAGGATCAGCATGTTCCTAATGTTAAATCCCCCACATAAAATGACATGCGATGCTATATGCTTGTAAAATAAAACAGACCTTTATTTAATGCCATTGCCATTCATATTTTTAACTCATTTTATTTGCTATTTTAAATGCTTAAAAATGAGTTTTGTTTGCGTTTTTTAGGCTAAAATGTCTCCACAATTATTAGCATTTGTTGATGAATTAATGAAGAGGTTTGGAATGTTTTGAGTGAAATCATTACGTGTTCCCAATCCGTGTCAAATACATTCAGTCCCCGCCGTAGTGGATGCAATGCGAATAATGTGACATTGTGTTGTTGTTGACGAGGACGACGTTGGATTAGCATATGAAATGATTGGGATTTTATGAGCTCGTTTTCTGACGCATTTTTATGAGATTCAATTTTTATTCTTTTGTTCAAGCTCAGTGTCGTAAATCTCAATTCATTTACCCTTGGAAAGGTCACCCGATCCCTTTTCACATCTACACGGCTGTGCTGCGCAGGCGCAAGGCTAAGGACGATCGACCATGTCAACCCGTCCGTCTGCGTCTAGTCTCGGAAAATTTTATTGCCCTGTCAAAGCACGCAAGGATTTAAAAGAGAATTTGTGTTATGCTAATTTGTACAGCATCCGGTCCGTCTGTAAAAATCCAACTATCGCAAATTCGCAAAATCTAACACTTACGTAACATCAATTTCATAATTAATTATCCATCATTGAATCTACCCATGCAAATTTAAAATTTATGCAATGCATATTATAATGCAACTGCAATGAATGAACCCGGAAACGAACTGTGCAAATTCCCTGAACCCGACCCACGTATTTCTTAAACATAACTTGACCTACCTTAATCCGCCAAAACAATTTGCAAAATTACCGTCTGATTTTCCGCGTAGTCGCACGTCGATAGTCCACGTCGCCCTTATTTCCCATCGCATATTGTACGGATCACAATGCCATATTATTCTAGTGCAGAAAAGCCTTGCAATTCCCGGTAGAATCTAATCAAATCCCCAATTCAGTGACTTAAATCTCAATTTTTAATAAACCCTAATTAGTTAAAATGTTGGTCCGGCATTTAACGGTGTCCCGGCCGACCAGTTCCGTTTTAATTCCCCTCATTGTACTCATATTTGACACGAGCGGAATATTTGCCAGTGAAATAGACACCCTCCTCACTGATGAAGTGCTCAAATTAAATATTTTGGATTTCAAAGGTGATCCCCTCGTGACTCAGCGGGTGGACAAGGATTTTGGGGAATTCCAAGTATTTGGATGAGAGCAAAAGCCTCGTTTTCAAGAGGGCGGGGCTGGATGATGGAAAAACTGTGATCGTGCATCCTGTGGGTGATAAAAATGCAAATACATTCCTTGTCCTCCGCAAGGCGGGGAAGGAGGAGTCCTCTTATTTCATCAATTATGCGTATTTGAGGTTAGTTTCTTTATTAACTCAGATTTTAATGAAAATTTGTATGCAGTCAGTAATTAACATAGGTAAGATGGGCGAATTGCAATGCTTGGGCATATTAGCCAACTGTTGTCTCAAATTGTCCCATGCCAGAATTAAAAGTAATTGTTAATACCTAATTTGACAGGAATGCGACGAAGCAAGACACGGCGTTCATCACAATCGGGGAGGAAAAGAAATGTCTGGAGTGGGACACGTGGGATCATCGAAAAAGTGATCTGAACGTTGATTGGGTGGATTGTCGTGCCAGCATCCTTGTGTCATGCGCATACAACGAGTCATTGGTGGGTCCACCAGTCAAGA
The DNA here is from genome assembly GCA_036851895.1 of Orthonychiurus folsomi. NCBI lineage: Eukaryota > Metazoa > Arthropoda > Collembola > Poduromorpha > Onychiuridae > Orthonychiurus > Orthonychiurus folsomi. Next base: position 6,820 of record JAAXYW010000863.1, on the reverse strand, counting down.
ATGAGTATGTCAAGAAATTAGGCTCTGGCTCCTCCCTCGCCATCCTTCCACTCCAATCCGAGCCAGGCTTTGACACCAATTACAATTCCGAGTTTTTCTCCGACATCGATGACATCATCCGATTGAATCAGGTCAGTTCCAATGGCCGCTCCCTTGTGGATTTCAAATTAGAGGCGGAGCTAGATGGAGGCGGGAATGCTGAAATTGAAGGAGAAATCAGCATTGGGGGTGGAGGAGGTCGTGACCGTGACCGAGATGAGGAAACCAATGACAGCGAAGAAAAAGAGCGCGGAAAGAAGGGTCATCCTGGGTGGGGAAAGGAGGGTCATCCTGGGCGGGGCCGTCATCGTGGACGCGGGAAATTCAGAGGTCGAAAAGACAGCAGCGAAGAAAAATCACGTGAGCGTGACCCTGAGCCTGAACGTGAGCGCGAGCGCGGGCGCGGTAAGCCCAAAAAAGCACCAAAACCCAAAGTAATTGCAAAGAAAAAAGGCCCCGCCTACTACGAATTGGTTGAGGTGGGCAGTGGACCAATGAAAAGAAAGAAAACCAATCAACAGAAAGCGGCGCCTGCGCCGAAAGAATTCATACCTTGTGGGGAAGATGACTGCGCAGGGCGGGAGCGCTACAGCAAAGAATGCATTGGGAAGGACTGTCAAATGAAAGTGGACAAGGAGAATCCGAATGATGACAAAAAAGAGGACCGCGCCATCTATTACCTCAAGTGGGGAAACTTGAAAGGTAAAGATAATAATGAGGATCAGAAGATCAAGCAGTATTTGCCAACGAAGATCTTTTGGAGGGACTGCGGAGAGGATGGGAAATGCTCAATGGTGGAAACGGATGCGGGTGGAGAATTTGGACAATGTCAAATTGTACACGGCGATCAAAGGAGAGGAATTGGCGCCATCTGACGGAGGGGATGACAGCTTCGTGATGGAGGAGGTGAACAAGTTTCATCCTTTGACGACAAAGGAGATTTTGAATTTGTACAGGAATTCATGCTCCAAGACTCGAGGCGGGAAAATGGAGTGCAAAATGGTATGTATACGAATTAATTGTATTTAAGGATATTTATTATTTCATTGGAAGCGTTAATTTGAAGGCAAATTATCAAATTGGTCAGGTTTTGAAAAGGTAATGAGAGATTTCAGATGATTTGAATTGTTCAAAATTGGAATTCATATTTCAAAATTTTAACTCAAAAGTATTAAATCCTTAAAAGAGCCAATTGCTTGGAACTTGACATTTCAAAATGCCGGACGTTTTTTTTTAAAATTAAATATTTTAAATGGTTAGATTTTAAAAACAACTTGGCTTTGGCGTTAGCGGAGTTGGCATTTTAATTTGATTTTGGAAGGAAAATTTACAAAGTAATTCATAGTTTAGAATTGAATACAAAAGTTAACATAGCATAAATTTGATGGCTAGGTGAAACTAGTTGAGTGGATGGACGACGACTCGGAGATAACGACGAGTCACGACAACGGGGAATACAAGCTGTACTCTATGAAACACCAAAAAATTACCAAGACGGACAAAAACGGTAAGAAAATCCAAGAAACGATCAACAAATATTCACCCACCAAGAGCCTTGCCCCCAAACAGCTGTTCACCAACATCTGTAAAGACGAGCGCTGCTCCATGGAACCCGTCGTCGAAGAAAAGAAATTCACTACTTACAAAATCACATCCATCCAGCGCAAAACGACTTTGCCAAATGGCAAATTCGTCAAAAGCGTGAGTCACTTCCAAGCCGTCCCACCCAACACGATTGGGACGCTATACAAAAAATCCTGTGAGCGTGGGAAATCCTGTGTCATGAAAATCTACCATAGAGAATCCTCCGAGGAAGTCAAATTTTACCGCCGAACCGCCAAACCCGAAACTATTCAAAAACGGAGCAAGACAAAAACACCCGGCCCCGCCCCGCCCGCGCCCCCAGCTCCGACCTTTGAACCAATCAAATTAGCCAAAAACGTGTGTGAGCCCGGAAATGGCGGGAAATGCTCCATGGAGCCAATTACGAATACCGCGGATTTGAATAGCGACGGGATTTTTGAAAAAAGTGGAGATAAATATTCGCATTTGACCGGGTCAGATCTGGAGGACATCAACTACGAGATTTGCGCTCCGTCCAAAATCTGTGGGATGGCGCCAGCGGCTGCCACTTTTCCCGCGTACTACCGACTTGTGACACCAACAGCTGGTGCCGGCGCAGGCGCTGAACCACAATTTGTGCCTACGAAATTATTTCAGAAAATCTGCGAAAACAAGGCCTGTCGAATGGAATACATCCCGAATTTTGATTTGGCCGCGCAGAAAGCGCTAGAATCCAGCAACTCGTCGGACGTTTTTTTCCTAGCATTGACGCCAGAGGCAAATTCAAAATTTGGACTGAAAATGACTTCGAATTTTATGGAAATGGATGACATGACATTGGGCTCCCTCTATGAGCAGACATGCGCAAATGATAGTACCTGCCCCATAAAACACGTGGACAATTTACTGGACCATCAAACATACAAAAAACTCAATGTCACGACGAAGATCGCAGGTGGTTCAAAATCTGCTGTCCCACCCATCGATGTCTCATTTGTCCCCATTGAACTATACGTAAAGGAATGCAAAGGTAAATCCTGCAAGATGGCGCTAACCTACATCACCGCAGAAGATTTGAAAAAAGAGGTCGTCGTTTACACCAAATCCGGTGACGCGAAGTCAAAGTCAAAGGGGTCAGCGGCATTCGAACCCCTTGACCCGGAGGCACTGGATTCACTGTACCGGAAATACTGCGCAGGCGTCGGCGCAGACACAAAATGTGTGATGCAGCCCTTAAAGGAAAGTCAGCCGAATGTTTACTACAAACTGGAACTCTCAAAGGTGAAGCGCGGGGGCGGGAAAGATAAGCGCGCCAAGGAAGAGTTCAAACCCGTTCTCCTTTACCACTCAAAATGCGCAAATAAGACATGCGCAATGGAACCATTTATAATTGCAGCAGACCAAGACACAAAAATCCAAGAGCATTTGTACATTCGGAACATCAAATTCCAAAAAGGCGGGAAAGTCACCAAAAAATATGACGTCATTCCTCCAGAGGACCAGAGCAAAATCTACCAAAAGGTCTGCGCAGGCGCAGGTGATAAATGCCACATGCGACCTTTGTACGACGTGGGAGTCATGCGCCAAGTTGAGGAAACGGACAGCAGGGGGCGTCCAGTCAAGAAATTTATCCCTGCGCAGCTGTACCGCTCTCAGAACTTGGAATGTCCAACCGCAAACCCTTTCGCAGGTGGGGAATCCTGTGAAATGCGGCCCCTTCTCCCATCCGACGGGGCAGGGTCAGCGACCTTTGGGATTTTTGAATTGGACAACGTACCGCCTGGTGAAGGTCAGCCGTCGGAATTGGAAGCAGGTGCAACTGGCGCACTGTATAGAAAATTTAAACCTTTCCCGCCGGAATTACACTCGTCGCTTTTTAAACAAATTTGCACGGAAGACGGCTGCAGTATGAAACCATTTTTTACGGATGATACCACTTACGCCATTTTGAAAGAGGGCGCGCTCAATCCACCCAATGTTAGCTCAACTGGCACGGAACTTGAAATAGGGCCCGCAGCCTCCACCATTTTACCGGTCCAAATCTACAAACGAGTTTGCAGCGGCCCCTCGCGGTGTAAAATGGAACCATTCTCATCCCGCGATGACCCGCGCACAGTAGAGCTCTTCACAGGTGAGCAGCCGCCATCGGATGCCGCTGACGAAAATGTCAAGTCAAAACTGACCTATGAACCTATCCTGGCCCAAACGCTGCCATTCATATTTAAGAAATCATGTAACAGTAACAGCAGCGCGGATGGCGGGAAATGCAAATACACGCGCCTTATCCCAGAGGACGCCTCCACTGTGTATAAACGCCCCCTGGACTCGGATGAGACGCAAATGGCGTTTTTGTACAAGAAAATCTGCCCGGAGGGGAAATCCCGCCGGGATTGCGAAATGATCCCAATTACAATCCAGGACAATCCACGCAAGGCGCCATTGTATGAATTAACATCAGAGCGCGAGGAGCGCTCCGGAAAACCCGCCATTGTTCAAACTTTCAATCCGATTTTGCCGGAATCCCACAGCGGGATATATTTCCGTAAAGTTTGCGATGCGGAAGGAAGCACGTGTGTTTTGAAGGAGTTATTTGATGATAACGCCATCTACCAGCAAATCCAAACTGATGTGACCGAATACCGGAGCGTGCCCTTGTACAAGAAAATTTGCAAGAAATCATCATCCAAGACGACCTGCACGATGGAGTACACGAGTCCTGAGGATGACCTCAGCCATGAAAAACTGTATATTTTGACCGTTGAAATTAAGGATAAAAATAGAACAGTCCCAAGGGGGCGTGGCTTCGGAAGAATCGTAGAACACGACAAAGTGTTCCTGAAACATTTTGACCCTGTACCGGAAGACCTCAAATTTTCCCTCCATCGGAAAGTATGCAAAAACATCGATTGTGTCCACCTTCCACTCTTTGAGGGACCAGAGTCTATTTATAAACTCCTGAGGCGGGAAAAAAAGAAGTCTACTTTATTTGCAAAGGATTTGCAGCAACAGCGGTTGGCAGAATATGGACTGGTGTCATTGTATAAAAATGTATGCTTCAACGGTAAGAATGATTCGAAATCGGCGGGGAAATGCAAAATGCAACCAATCAAAGCGTCACAGGCTCGGAAATCACTACCAGACGCCATTTTCCAACTGATTGTGACAAAGGCAATGGTGGACGCTGTGGATGGCGGGAAAAGGGTTGACATTTTCAAAAAGTACATTCATTATCCTGCGGATCAGTATTCCCGGTTATACCGGATGGAATGCACGGAAAATTCCTGCCAAATGATTCCGCTGCAGGAAAATAAGGTGTTTCGACTCATTAAGGAAAAACCCGCCGCTCCAACTGATAATGACACGGCGGGAAATACAAAATTGACCCTAACCAAAAGATTTGTACCCATCCGCCTTTTCAACCGGGAGTGTGTTCGAGACACGGCGAGCGGGAAACTCAAATCCTGCGAAATGCGCCCAGTGGGCGCTGATGACTTGGACAATTTGAAATTGCAAACCTTGCACGAATTGAAGACACCCGCGGGTTCCGCTGATCCTGCCTCCACCGCTCCAGCATTTGATCCACTTGATCCTGCCAAGGTCACTGACCTCTTCCGTAAAAATTGTAGCATCGTGGCTGGAAAGAAGAAATGTGTGATGAGGCCCCTCATCCCGCAGGATGTTTACATCGGGCGGATTTACTCCGTTATTCGCGGGATCGACGACCACGACGCGCGGCGGCTGGAAACGGAACTTGACCTCACACCCGTCCACCTATTTCAAAAGTCATGTGACCCGAAAAAGACCGGACCCTCCAAATGTGAAGTGAGTCTATTCAAAGCTAGTGACCCACCGGACGAGGAAGGTCACTTCCATTTGTTTCGTATGGAACTGGAAAAAACTCCCGCCAAAACCGGGGTGACGGCAACTCGGAAATATTTTCCGATCCCTCCAAGTACAAGGGACGCCCTCTACCGAAAAGTATGCGAAAATGGACATTGTTTTGCGAAAGCGCTATTTGACTCTATTTTCTACCGATGGGTGAATGCGACGAGGGTCAAGGTCAATCCGGACACGGACGAGGAAGAGAAGTCAGTGGGGGAGGAACTTTTACCCGTTAATTTGGTGCATCAGAGCTGTGTGAAAGGTGGCGCTTGCTCCGTTGTCCCAATCACTGGAGATGAAGAGAATATTTTGTCTCCAACGGAGATCCTCATTCAGGAGAAAAAAACCGGGAAAAAGGAACTGGGGAGCGGAAAGGAGGTGGAGAACACAGTCATTACAAATGTAGAGTTCCCGACGGGCATGCGCAGACACACTTATCAAAAGGTGAGCAATGCATTCAACTTAACTAAGATTTTTAAGGTGGGAAAACAACAACTAAACTAGGCTATTTACTCAACAATTATTTACTTTTTATTTAAGAACAACATTACGTGACCCTAGATTTATGTAAAATGGCCTCCTCGCCTTAAATAATCCAGGATATAATTATTAACGAATTGCGAACATGAGTACAATTAAATATCTGGAAAATAAGACACACCCTTTTCCTCAGCCTTTTAAAATGCTCAAGACAAAAAACCTTCTATTCCAAAGAATCCCACTCTCTAACATCTTCTTGGCAACAACTTGTAGTTTTCTAGGCTGCCTATTGTAAAATGAAGCAATCAAGATGTCGTCATTTCTTTGATATTCAATCTGTACGCTGAAACATGTTGCATTGTGTAGTCTCATATTTCGTATCATATAAACAGCTTGAAGGTCTGTATATCCCATCATCCTATTGTTTGTTTTCAGGAGCATGATCGGTATAAAACTATCAATAAGTCCAAAACCTTTCAATGTGTAGGTGCAGGTCATGGACTTCCCTTTGTTTGAATAGGATTTTTCTTGTTGAGATGCTCTGGTTTCTTCAAATATTAACAAATCGTACATTACCAGTATCTTGTAATCTCTACGGATCAGTTCACTCAATTCAAATGTTCTTGGTTTGGGTGGTGCAAGCACGTTGCTCGTTATGAGTACTAGTTTACTCAGGGAACGGGAAAATCGCTGCGCTCTTTAAGGGAATGGCAGATTCACGTTACGGCGAGAACTATCCCATTTGAATTATTTTTACGCGCGAACTGACGTCATTGGGATGCAAAAGCAGGGCATTGGTAAACGAGCTGTGCAAAGTGATTTGGGATTTTGGGTAGTGATTGTGGACTAATAAGTG
>JAAXYW010000862.1:0-28381 GCA_036851895.1 Orthonychiurus folsomi | reverse complement strand
CCCGCGTAGCGGGCTGCCGCGTCTAGTGATTGTATATTAGGCAAATATTGTAACAGCGTGGGCGTACAAAAATGTGGTTGTTATGGATTTAGCATCTCGATATGAAGGTGGTTCTTTAGCACAATATCAAAAATAAGGATGAACCGAATCTAAATCATTTTTGAAATAAAGAAATCCATATATTTTTTGTTTTCAAATAGTAAACCCAGTGCGGATGTTGATGTTTTACCAAAATAGAATACATTGGCAGTTTTACTTCCGGACACGCTTTAGGAAATTTGTAAAGCAAGTAACATTACATTTTCTTGAACCAGTCCGACCATTGCGTGCCAGTTTTATATTAAAGTTCACATTTATACAATCATGTTTAAATACGGTTTCTAAACCCTTGAATCAGATTTGAAGTATCAACTTAACATCAGGTAACAGTATTATAGCATAACAGAGCATATAAACAGCATAATGTATATTCGTACTTCTTAATCTAAGTCGGGAATAATAGAATTTTGGGTAATCATTGTCTGCGCTGTCAGTGCCTGTGTATTCCAATTTAATTGCTCACTCAACTCAGTCAGAAAATACTTGTGTTTGCTTACAGATTCGAATTAAATATCTTGACATAGTCGGAGGAGAAAGAAGTGGAAAAATTGCATTATCTCTTTGAAAATGGCTGCACGTAAGATAATTATAGCTATACAAATAGCAACACCAGGTAGAATGCGATTTATATGACATTGCCGCATTTGGATTTTAATTTTAGAACTGGTTAGCAGGGACGGAACGCCCTTATTCTACAGCCACAAATTGAACGATCTTTTAATGTATTTCTTCATCGCGATATTCTGTATTATTTCACTCATGACGACAAGATTTTTATGGGCGAAAGGAGCATCACTTGCGAGAAGAAACAATGAGAGAAATTATGACGCTTCTAGATCTGAAGCAGATGAACCATTGGTTTCCTCCTCAGGTGAGGTTGGTGAAGGACACCTTGAAGTCAACGAACTTGTTTAATAGAAAAATAATACTATTGTAAAGATATAACACTAGTTAAAAAATTTAATAAATAAGTTTAGTCTGTAATTTGGCAGGCTAGAACATTATGCGACATTTTCATTTATAATTAAAGGTCTTATTTGTAGTAAGAAATGACAAATAGGGCATCAGGGAGCCAGTGGTTTGGTGGCAAGTAAAACTCAAAAGCAAAATTTTCCAGTAATAAGAGTAAACAAAAGGTTACGTCCGGCTGCCACGTCAAAGCAATGCCAAGGAATGGACTTTGACTGGCAATGTAGTTCATCCTCAAGCCTTTCTATCATTCATAGAATCTTCAGTAGTCTAGTAATAACTGTTGCACTAATAAAATTAAGTGATTATTAGTAAATAAGCATCCAGATGCAAAGTATACTACTACTATTAAATTTTATGGCAATAAGCATATGTACAAGTACAGTAAGTAGTAATCCAACAGTCGGTAATTATAAACTTGTAGAAGCCACCCCATTACCACATCATTCTGCCTTCTATGCAATTTCCTACGTCCTAGCCGTGGCTTTTATTGTGGTCACTTGTTCTATTGGAATTTCGTGTTGCTTCCGCAACGAGTTATGGAAGTACGAGCAAAGTAAATTTACCGTTTTGTTCAACCGGAAAACCAATGAGCGTGAGCCAATGCTTCCTGATGAAGATAGAGATTCTGATCCTAAGATCTTGGGAATCAGTGGCGTTCCGTCAATACGGCAATGTACAGTGACACAATTCAACAAATGGCACGCAGCTTACATTCGGCGAACCTGTCAAATAATGTAGAAAAAGTGATAATCTATGTAGAAGCCATAAGATGTGGTATTGATGAATTAGAATTTAATGTAATCGTTTTATGTCAACTGTGCTTTCTGGAATTCAATAACGGCGTTTAACAAAGGCTTTAGCTTGGAAATGGAAACATGTCTTCTTCGCATTGTGAGAATTTAATTACCGACTTTTAATGTGGTTGAATTGAAAAAAAATATTCAAATGCGCTTGACATGTCAGTTCCAGTTTCATGTCATTGTGTAGCAGCAATAAGTGCTACATAAAAGTTTACATGGTTAACAGAAACTAGGACTGAAAGTCATAGATGTGAATTACTGTTTTGTACTTGGTCACTTACTTACTTGCCTTTAGGTGGCAATTGGTCGTTGTATTTGTCATCATTTAGGAATTCAGCTCATTGTTCATTATAATATTCATCCCGGGTCTGACATTCCATAGTGCATGGTATGTGTGGTGGCGCCTGGTGCGGGGTTACTCTGCTGCCCTTTCGGTTGCAAAATTTGTGTGTGTAATTGCTGCTGCAAAAAATGTCACCTACCCAACTGTGCTTGCAAACTGGCAGTTAAGTTAGCACAATGTGTGTTTAACTTTAAACAATGAATGGGTTTAGTTGAGAATTCACTACCTTCTGCATTGGTCGCATTCTTCGTCATCGTTACCCATTCAGCTCAGAGAAACTTCAAAGCGGAAATAATTTTAAACACCTATACACACAAGTAAGATCGGCTTGACCACAATACTTCCGATTAAAGAGTAGTAATTCATTGAACTAAATTCATTTCAGATTCCATGGACGTAAACGGGAATGTGGTGGCGTCTCCGTTTACATTTGATGGACACGACTTCTTGGCATTGGCCGTGGCAACTGCATTTATTTTGGCAGTTTGCATAGCAGGAGCGGGAGTGTGGATTTACTACTACTTTAAGAAACACGGACATGCACCACCACCTCCGGTTAGTTTGATGGTTCACATTAATTGGGTTGGCAATAAAAGAAACCAGAATCAGGCTGGAGACTTGGAAGCGAATCCAGAGCTAGAAGAGGAAGAGCAAAGATTTATATGTAAGCGTACAAACCCAATGTATGGATAAAAATGTTTTTCTTTCCTGTTTGGAAATTTGGGACTAAAGTTTATTCTTCAAATATGCGTTCTTTAATTGAAATCTATAATGTGTAAAATAAATACTTGAGCTGTATTCATGCATAATCGTCACTATTATTTCAATCTATTAATCAAAATAGACTTTAATATTATTTTAGTAGTTGCAGCTTTTATAGTTATTTTTGCAGTTTTGGAAGTATTGATTATCTTAAATCAAATAGTGAATCACAATCTAATTTAGAGGCTTTTTTGTACGTAAAACTCAATGAGGTGAGGTGAGGCTTAAGTAAACAATTTGCCTACGACGAATTAGAACTTTATCGTCTACTTGGTTTGGATATTGTAAGGGATAAAAGCAGGCCATAATACAGAGAGTACGAAGAACTTATCAATGAAAATGTAATTGCTAGCTTGTTCTCAGCCAAACAGGAATTCATGATCGTCCTACTGCACGTTTTATTTAAAACTTCTTTTGGGTTAATCACGTGTAAGGGTTTAAAGATTGCACCACCAAAGTCTAGAGTATTAGCTGGACAAACGGTTTTTTGAAATACATTTTGCATCCTCGCCTTGGACTTGTAGTACTTGGACTAATAGCAGTACATAATCCTGGCACACATGTTGACATGGAAGAGATGATTCGTTAATTTTTGTTTGAGTCTTACGGAAAGCGAAATTTCATCTTAATATTTCTTAAATTTCAAGCAACTTGATCTAATGTGTTTAATTCGAACATTTTGTTCACTCATGCAATATTATACTATACTCTATACGACTTTTGTCTTTTATATAATCAACAATCAACGCGACCAATAAAATATTTTCAAAGTGCCTCAAAAATTTCCTCCAAATAATCTTTGTGCCCTCTTTATTCAAGTTTACTGAGAAATTTTACAATCAAAGAAAATAATGGTTAATAACAGAATAGTTTTAATTTAATTCGGGCCCGCAAATAATTAAACTCCAATGACAGCATGGAACTCTGTACGATTTGCACTTCTTCATATGTATGAATGGAAATTTCGTCTGCGTGGCTCGGGTTTACGCCCACCGAATTTCTTGACGAGGAGTCTTGCAAGTATTAAACACGCCAGTAATGAAGCAAAGATGACAACGAACAAAATACATCGTCGTAGAAGGTTTTGCTCGGCCTGGCTGATTTTGCCGTCCATTTTGCTTTTCCTGCAAGATTTGAATGTTTATTAGCCGGTTGTTAGCATATATAAATATATCTAACACGGTTAAATGATTAAAGCTTTATAAAATTCAAATTCTTACCTTCCAAATTCAAAACGAATTGCTAAGCTGAATTGCTAAGCTGAATTGACAAGAGGTGAAGTTAGAAACGAACTAAAGTGGATTTAGCTTCACCGTCTCTAACCTTACTTGCAACATTCACGTGCATGGAATGGAACTAGGAAGTACGGAATTCATAAACAATTTCAGCACCAGTGCAATGACTAATGACTTTTGTGGAGACGGTCATACCAGGTCATGATTCCCATTTCCTGCAAACGAACGGGGTATTGCAAGGGACAATTTACTTAGTTTTTAAATGCTGTATTACTTGTCAATAATTTTATTCGAGTAAAATTCTTTCCTGCTGCGCATGGAGAAGGTGTGCCTAAACATACCTGTACACAGATACGACAGAAAATAGACTTCACAGAAGCGGAGTAGTAAGTGTAGAAACCAAAATTAAAAGAATTCGGTTTGAGCTAATGGGGGTGGTAGAGAGAATAAATTGAACAACTCTTCATAGTATCTACTTGTCTTTGTGTCTATCTCTTCAATCTATAAATGTGTATATGTGTCCCAATCACATTATCCAGCCTATTTACGTTTGCCTTGCGAAATGAATATATATATGATATATTATAATGCAAGTTATTTTAAAATGTTATGTGTGTGTGAAGGGCTTATTTATTGTTCAATTGCATTAACAACCAAATATAGATGTATATTAAGGAGTAAAGTTAATAAATCAGTATTAATGTTAATTATAATCGTGGTTGCATGTAGTACTATTTACATAGAGTTGAAATTTATTTTGCACATTCATTGATTCATCCCTTCAAAAGAAAATTTCTTCGGTCCCAGAATCCCAGTCTTCCTTCCTGTCTTGCCCAACAACCTCGTATATATGCGTTTCCTGAAACAAATGATACAAAGTCTTGTAAACCGCGTACCTTACATTAGTAAAATCTGATAAATTACCTGAGTGTTATGCGGAGGAGGCGGGCTAAACCTGGATGAAGGGCCAGGCTGCTCATCGTCATTTCCAGAATTCCTTTGTTCGCCGGCTTGATTAAAACTGCGTTCTTTTCCAGCGTACTGGTTTATGATTTGACGGCAACCAATGACGTCCAAAGTAACCAACTCTTGCATTTCAGAAGTAGCGTTTACTGCTCCCTGCAAATATCTCTCCAATCCACACAGGCTCCTCCCGATCAGTGTTTTTTGATTTGCGTCAATATGAAATCCAACAGAAGGGTACATTAGAACCTCGATAGAATTCACAATGAAAGGAATGTCCCATGCATTTTCATCATCCTTGCAGAATCCAAGCAATATTTTGGTGCGGGAACACCTTGCCCTCATTACTTGAACAAGTTCTTTAATTATTTGAAGTGCAGCTGTGATTTGCTTCAAGTACTCTTCCAATGACGTAAGGTTACCAGAGTTGCTAGTCCCATAGCTCGGAGGGTTATCAGCCATTTGAATTTCAGTGGATTTACCAAACGCTTTTATTGTTTTCCGTCCAAAAGTCCGAGGTGGTTTCGGAGGTGCTCTTGCTGCTGTAATCCGCACACAAGGAAGAGGAGTACCCACTGTTTCAACCTCTGCAATGAACGACTTGTGTTCGGTTTTTAGTATAGTTCCGACAACTTCTCCTGTGCTTGTAGTGTCTAATATTTTTGAAAGATCTTTTTTGGAATGATCCTTTTCTTTTGTTAATTCATATGTTGCTGGTTGGATAATCGGGAAATTGACCAGATCACGATTTTTATCAAAGGATGCAGTTACATTTGATTGCTTTCGTATGGGGATTCTGTGTAGCTTTTGTGATGTGTTTTGAAAATGTACTGCTTCTGGCAGTCTGGGTGGTTTTGGACTCGTATCCACTTTTTCCGTTCCTTTGTTGCACAGCTGTATGTTTGTCAGCGCCTTGCACCGCTGCTCTGAGACTGCATATTTAATGAAGTTAATATATTGTCATTAACATGAATTCAAAATTTTCAAATAAAACATACCAATGATCCGATTTACTTTGGGCACAACGTCTGGCCATTCTCTCAATAATTTGTCAATTGCCTCGCTAAGAACTTTTTGATCCTTAGCGAGTGAATCATTAAAATCCATAATCAAAACTCCTACGCGTTCAATTTTGGTAGGGAGTTCACCCAATTCCTTTACAACTGGAAAATTCTCAGGCTTAAACCAAAAACCAACCCCTTGATTCTGCTCTAGTTTTAACAGGTAAGCCCGAATGCAAATTGAAGGGTGTTTGACCGTACGAGGTAAAGGCTGGATGTGATGATCAGAATTGAATTTGAGCATTCCATTCTCTGCCACTTTTTTCCATTCACGAAGCCCAACTTTTCCTTTGTCTGTTACATGTCGGAAAGTGACTTCCATGCCGGAACTTGCAACCATGCACTCATGCATTGCGTTCATTGCAAAAAATCTCATCTCAGATTTTTCTTGGGTCTCCGCGAGGTTTTCTTCGGCTCTTTGAGTTCCACGACGGGAACCACAGAACAGTTGAATAAATGCTGACATCGTATGATTCATAACAAGTCTAATCATTATTATTAAACGGTTAGGAAATATTATGAGAAAGTGGAGAACTCAATAGGATAAAATTTAGACCTGGGTGCTAACCTGTTGCAATTATGCAAGGATGCGTCCAAAATTTCTCGAAATAAGAAGTGGGGAATGCGGTTTCTACCCTGTGCTCTCAAATTTTTAGTTTTCCAAGACGACAAGAAATGGTGACCAAAAGCTCAACAGTTTGCGAATAAATGGCAACTGGTCATAAAATTAGACGCCCTGATTTATCTGGATGGTATTAGAAAGTATAGCATACTTTCAATCATGATTCATAACATGTCATTTTGGATGGCGGGGATGGTGAGTAAACTTTCTTGATGAGCAGTGACGAACGCTCATATACCACTCTTCAATTGTCTTAAACCTTAATGACAATTTAATGTAGAATGCAACTCATAAAACAATGAAATTTATAGAATTAACTAAAACTTTTATCCTGGAAAAGTATAGTTCTAATATTTGTTTCTGCAATGCATCGTGTTTGCTATTTATGTAATGTGTAACAAATATCTTACAATTTGCTGTTGCAGGGTTTTGTTGTTTTGTATGAAGGCGCACATTGAAAGCAAATATTTAAAAAAAGTTTTACCGCAAGTATTAAAATTTGATAATATGGGCGTATTTCTGCATATTTTTGCAAATCTTTATTAACTTAAATTTCTAACTTGGGTAGTTTGAATCCTTTTTCCTTTAAAATTGCACATACAGAAATGTAAATTTACTTTTAGCAGTTGTACCATAAAACACTAACACTGTGTGGCAAAAAAGAGACAAAACATTTGCTAGGCAGTACAATCGTAAATGTTGTTTAGTGATAAATTCAAAGTTAAACCTCTTGTCTTAAATTAACTTGGAGGCTTTGAGGATTTTGTGCAGTACACCGTACATCACTTTGCCTTAATTGTCAATTATTCAATTATTGGGTGACTGATAATTATCATCCATTTTTATCAGTTTTGAGCAAGTTCTAAGGAAAATACTAAAATTTGATATGCGGAAGCTCGCATTTAATCACAAAGGAAAACGGCGTTGGTTTTATAGCCGTCGTTATCCTCAACAGTCAACGCTAATGTTGCAAAGCAATTAAACTAAAACTTTCTCCAATGTTCGTCACACACGGCATTCAAGGACAAATTAGACGTTGCGCGTGTCGAGGTCGAGGCAGAGTCCACTGGTTTGAATACCACATGAGGCAGATCATTTGATTTGATTTTGTTTTATTTTGATATTTGATATTATTTAAATAATTTGAAACATCGGCATCAGTCAGGCGTTTGGATTGTGGTTGATCGCTTGCTTGGAAATTCTGGCCAAGGAAAACGGCGCCAGTTTAGGAAAACCGCGCCAGTGTATGACGGCACCGCCTGCACTCTAGAATTCAATTTTTTTACTGGTGTAAGAAAATAAAAAGTGTCTACAGCATTCGTCACACTCTGGTATTCAAGGACAAATTACATGTTGTACGTGTCGAGGTCGAAGGCGAATCGGATTGTCCGAACGTCGTACTAAACAAAATAGAAAATATAAGTTTAACGATAGATGAGACATCCTGGCGTACTTCATTATAATGGGCAATGAATTTTTATAGACGTCACACCTTCACGGAACTAAAGTATATATTGGGTTGGATTTTAAGACAGTAGGTCACTTAGAACAAGCGTCATCCATCGTCCAACAACAATTTCCAAGTTATCAGTTAAGATCCTCTGGGTTCCAAAGGTATAAATTCTGCTAACACATCAATTGATTTGGTCAGAACCACCAATTGCCATTGTTTTTTTTAATAGGTTGAATACTATAACTTTTGAAGTTTGTTGAAGATGTCCAAAAAGAAAAATGAGAAGAAAAACGAAATCCAAAAGTTTCGTTTTGTATTCGAGAGCCTGGAATCCCAATCTCAGTGTTGTGATGACAAGCTGAAGGAGAAGACTGATGAATTGATAATGGCAGTTAAAAATGGAAACAAGGAGGAGATCAAATTCCTGGCTCGTTATATTGACTATTTGACAACAGAGAAAGAGGATATTGCTGAAATAACATCTCGTGTGAAAGCCATGGACGGAAAGTTGATCGTGTTCAATTGGAAGAAACTTCGTGGATTTCGAAAGCATTTGAGGCACGCGGTGAAGAATTTGGAATTCAATTACGTGTTTGGTGCGATCTCAGAGATAGAAAAGAGAATACGAGAGGTCCAGTGGGGGTTTCCCTCAATTGGTGATTCAATGGACAAGGCGGAATTGCATGCCCTTCTCGAGGAAACAAAAGACGTGAAAACTGAGTCAATGCAAGTAAATCAGTCTCAGGTATCAAACGAAGTGATGATGCCGACTTCATCTGCTCAAGCAGCTGCAGACGAGATGAAGAAATTGCAGAGTTTTGGTCGTAGCTACTCAACTTGAAAATTGACAACTGTGGCCATGATAACAAATAGCTCAACCTTGCTTTCGAGAGCACACATTTCCGAATTACAATCTATAATTGAGTTGGAACGGAGTTAAATTGTGCTATATTTTTCCATTTTAGAAGATGAATAAAAACTCGTTGATGAATATTTATTTTGTTCTAAAAATTTGACAGGACAGATTCTTGCTGGCAAAACAATGTAGTTAGTTTCCCTTTGTACTCAGTGATTACTCAACTCAGGTTCTATGTAGGCATGGACGGGTGTTAGGCATAGCACGAAGTTAAGTTTACAAAGCGAACGCAAACAATTTTGTTAGCTATATTGAATAGCTTAAATAGCCCCTAGTAAAATACTCTCAGATTAGTTTCCTCCATCACATTGAGTAGCACAAATTGATTTGTTCACACGGAAGCACGCTTTCTTGCACTATTTAGAGTATTTCAATTTAAAGTTTTCAGATCTAACATAGAAGTAGATGATTTAGAATGGCGGTATATTTTACTATACATAAATTGTTTGAGACTCGAGAAGCTAGATCTTCTAGAACTAGTAGAACCTGGCCATGCAGTTTCCACTCTTCAGTGCATCCTTCTATACCATAATACTCAAAAATAAAAATTCCAAGTGATTTCTAATTTCCATTTCCTGTCTGCCTTCCAGACTCCCTTTACTACATTAGAAAAACATAGTTTCTATTCTACATCTATTTCATCATTGGCAGCACGGGGGTGCATGATGTCATTTTGAGCTAAAATGGAACCAGTCCAAACGTAATGCCAGAATTGCTCTTGAAGTATATGTCATAATATGCGATGAATTGTGTAGAGAAACGTGAATTTAAATATTGTCTTTTACTTTGCGTTACATGTATGTAACGTGCTAATGGCAACGTCGCTTATTTTACAACCTGTTATGGGACTATAGTTTGTGTTATTAATTTTTGTCGGAATTGGACGCACTTATTGATGAATCAATGTGACACTGTTCTTATTGTTATAAGGAATGCTTTTAATGACGCTGATAAAATTAATCCACAATTACAATTTACAATATATTAAATTAGGTAATCACATTTTGATGAAATTTTTGTTGACTTGAAATTGAAATGAAGTTGAAAAAGTTGATTGAATACTCAGAACACTAAAAACTTAAGAAGTCTGCAAACAAAAGTTACGTAAATATATGCATCCCACTAATAATAAATTTAAAAGCAAGACCTTGCAATTATTAGCTGAGTGCTTTTCTGTGTTGCTTTCTGTCTTTTATGTATTGTTTGATTTGATATTTGTAATAGTACCGTAAATGACCGAGTAGAACCCCGGGGCTCTATTTAAATAATACCTCCCCGAGACCCGGGCTGTATTTGAACCCAGGGCTGTAAATGGGCCCGGGTTATATTGAAATAACTTCCTCCAATCAAAACTTGTTTATCCGAATTTGTAATGTCGTTTTAGTTCCGGGCTGTATTTAAACCCGGGCTGTATTCCAACAATTTAAACTTTGACTCGGGTTCTATTTGAGCAGAGGGCTCTATTCGGAACCGGGTTCTACTCGGTCATTTACGGTAATCTACCCCACTTTTAGAAAATATAGCTTATGAGTGCTACGCAACCAAAGACATAACCGCTTATATTTTTCTTACTCTCAAACAGAAACCCAGTCCGTATAGTAACATTAGTAACCCATGCTCAAATAGTAACCCGATCTCAACTCAACTTTTTTAACTTTATACCTAGATCAGTGTGACCTGTTGCTGAAATTAACGTGTTGTGTAACATTGTCACTTGAATAAACAATCAATCAATCAAACTCAAATTCTGGAAATAGTAACCCTGCCCGGATAGTAACCCATGTTTAAATAGTAACCTGGTTACAAAAATGATGGTTTTAGTCAAATTCAATGGTTTCTTTACCCAAGTCGTGCATATTGGACTAAAAATCGAGCTGCTGTACTTTGGTCAAAGTCTCAGGACTGTAATCGCAGTTAATTTGGAATAGTAGCTTCAAAAGCAACAATTCTCTGTTTGACTGAAATTGGACGTTGTAAAGTTTACTGCTGAGAATGGTGTAGCAGCCGCTACTGACAATCTTTTATTTAAATCTAATTTATTGATAATAAAACTTCAAAAGGAATTAGAGCGCCTTTGACAAATACATTCCTTCTTCGTGAATCCCGAATTTCAAAATTATTTAATAGTAACCCTGCCCGAATAGTAACCCGTACTCAAATAGTAACCCAGTCTCACAGAGGCAAATTTAAAAAAGTAACCCGGGTTAGTACTCGGTCATTTGCGGTATTAAAAATGAATTGGGCATGCCCGCTCATAGGTACTTGTACTTTGTTTGATTATTTGGTAAAACATGCATGGATTTATTTATGTGCATGGCTTTTGACGTGTACAATTTAAATTGGCGTATTTTTGTTTTGTATAATCAAGGTAAGTATTACACTATAGTATAGTTTATTACGAGTGCTAGTAGTTTATTATTACCCAACTTTGGGTATAATGGTTACATCAGCTCAAGTAAAGAAGTGATCAAGTTTGAATAAACATTCAAAATTTTGATATGCACGGCGCTGGACATATCAAACGATTATACATCATGTATTCATCAAAAAGTAGAAGCTCGTTCGAGATCATTTTCGTATTCTGGAAACGTCTAAAAGAAAAAGTTACGCAAAACAAATGTGAATCCAAGCTCACCGCAATATCAAACAAAATAGTTTTTGACTTCGCTTATTATTGTGCTGGCAGCCCATTAAGATGGAATTCTGAAATCGGCAAAGTCGTGAACATAGACTCAAACTGGAATACCCTCCGGTGGATGTTTGGATTAATTGTCTTTACAGGAATAAAATTCAGTTTCTTGTTGGCTTTTCTCTGGAGTCTTTGGTTTCGTGGCATACACCTTATGAGCGCTAAAGAGTGTGTTCAAGTGGCTTACAACTTGCTTTTCGTACTTTCAGCAGCGTTTGATATTCACACGGTTTGCAGAAAGCGTGAGATCACAGCTTTTACCAACGCAATTATTGAAACTGTGAAGACCATTCTAGAATGTAAGACACAACTTGTAAAAATATTCACGAAACAGAACACAAAGAACTACGTTCTGTATTGCACACTGTAAATAATCTTTAATTTAAAGCACACTACCAGTGCCATTATGCCGTGTGAAAGCTTGGGTTTGTAGTTGTAGTCAAAACTTCTTCCATTTAAAATATGAAGTTATTTCTTTCAGCCTGGAGCAATTGGGACGTAGTTGAGCGCAAAGTATTGGGGCCAATAATATCTATCGCGTTTTTTGTGATTCTCGTATTCCTGGCTATTGGATCTGGGTTCTTGTATTTCATTTGGTGTGAACTACATTTCTTCTCACTTTTGGCACCGATTTGCGTGGACAATGGAAATTCATTGAACATATTTTATTCTATAATGCAAACGTTCGCTTTGTTCACCTTCCAAATTCAGATGGCAATACAAATTATATGCTCTTTCATGCCATACATTGCTCTGGCTATTCCATCTGTATTCAAAGCTGTCAATTTGTTAGTGCAATTACGGTAAGTTGTTGTTTTGATAAATTCATAAACTGCAGTTTGTTTATACCAGTTTTGAACCAATTCTAATTTTAATGTACAGAACAACCTTGACTTGCATGAAAGTAGAGCCACTACACAGCCACGCAGATTCCTTTCAGCTTTATCGATGTCTTCAAATCCTTGTGTATCGCGTTAATGACTTGGTCGGAGACTTCCTCCTCCCGTTTTTAATATTAGTATCAATCTTCACCAACATGTTCGCACTGTTCATTCTGATCAAAGTCCGGGTGGCATTATTTGTAAAATTTTGGGTTCTTGCACTCCTGACGATTATGTTGCTTTTTTACTTTTTTGTCCTTGAGATTGGAACCCTGGTTTCCAGACAATCCATTGATGTGTTGCAAGTGCTTCTCACACATTGTGTCACACGATACTCTAGACGCGTATTGTTGTCCTGTCCACGACTCCAAGTGAAACTGGGACATTTTGATGTCTTGGAAAAGAGGGTTATTCTTGATTTGATTGTTATTACTTGCAGCCAAACTGTTACCTTACTTGTAATATCTGCGGTTTATGTGTAATATATTTTGATGTTTGCTATGTAAGAGTTTATACTTAAAGTTGTCCGCATATTAGTCGATTGATTGGTGAGTGAGTGGACTATTCTTAGTTAGACAGCAAGGGAAAATTTGCAACAAGAACAGTTCATAGCGAAAAGAAAATGTTGTCAGAACTTTAGTTAGTTTCGCTCTTCGTAGAAGATAGCTTTGAACTATGCACTAAAAATTGTTTTGTGACCTAGTTTGTTTAAATTATAATAGGGGTAATGCATAATGTACACTAAGTGTTTAAACAACAAGTGAAAATGCAACCTGTACAGAATCAAACGCTGAATAAAAATTTGTACTATGTGAAGATACCAAGGGACTTGAAGGGATGGCCTAACGATTGTGATAGATTTGACTTGACAGTCATACAGCCTTTTTGATTGTCATTTTCAATATACCGACCCCTTCACACGCTGCATTGAAGTATTTTTACAGTATTACATTATTGCACACTAACCCGAGCGTGAGGGATTGAGGGCTCTAGCTCACTGGGAGTTTCATGTTATTAAACAGAGTTGTTTTAGAAAAACTTGTTGTTCCCGTAACATATGGCATATGAAGGGTGCGGTCGTTGTGTAATAAGTTCAAGTTCGGGGTCATTCACCGCACGCGTACGACCACAGCAGAGCACCGAGTTCCTTCATACTTTTCACTACTGTGCGCAACCCAAGCAGCCATTGCTAGGGCTTTGTTGATTTGAATGAGAGGCCAGTCAGGTGATTGATTCCCATTGGTTGACCGACTCCTGTGTGCATTAAACCCAACAGGCTGTCCGTCAGTTGCGTTTTAATCGCCGGTGGGAAAGTGCGTTAATCTGATCTGGGTCTTCTACACTCCCCCTGAGCTATTCGTACTGAATTTGGTAAAAGGTACTATAACTTATTGTATTAATTCTACTTAGATGCAAATGTAATATCACTTCAATTACTTTCAACTTCAAGTAGAGTGCGAAGACGGCTGTTAAATGCATTCATTTATTTTAATTTAAGGTAAACACACCACCTGGCGCTCAATTACAATTTGATCTATTTGATTCATGGCTACCGTTGAGAAAACTAAAAAGAAATACAATGGCATATTGGTGTCAGGGGACCTAACAGGAAATTCCTGTGTAAACGAAATTCTCAGTTTGGAAGCGCGGGCGTCTCCCAAAAAATCTTTTAGTCAATTTATCATGCCATCGGGGCAAGTGAGCATAGAAACAACAAAGGTCCTGCACGTTGAAGTGCGCAGTTGCTCGGGGTAAGCTTAATTATAACCTGCAAATTTATATATTTGCAATGCGGTGGCGATGCACTGCAATTAAATTCCAAACTGATGCTTAAACTACTTGAATTGTCTTTTTAGAAACACCCGGAACCTGTGGGATACGACGACTGATACACTTATTTGCTCCGCAAGCCCTTACACCACAATTAAGAATTTTATAGAATGGATGAAGAATGTCAAAGAGAATGAAGGATCAGAAGGGATTGTTTTATTTCATCTGAAAACAAATGTCAATATCGTGTCCTACATCCTTCGTATTGTAGACAACTACAACCTCAACGAGGATTTCTCCCGAATAGTAATGGGATCTGCGAATATAGTAGAAATGGCGATTGGTTTACGCAGAAAGTTGAGGGTGTTTGAAATGGACAACGTTCGAGCTCAATATAGAGCAAATGTAATTTACCACTATTTGGTAAAGAGTTTGCTCAGAATGGAAACACTATCAAATATTCCTGGAGTCTTAATTCAACCGTTTATTATTGATCATCATCAGGTGAGCTTGATTGGGAATTGGGATGGACAACTTTTGAATAGCTGAATAATTCGTATTAGCTGTAACTCCACTTGACATATTAAACAAATTCTATTTGGCAGGAATTGGCGAATTTGGCGATTATGAAAACCCGAGTTCTGAAGGCGAAGACCCTGCGTCCTATTTTTGAAGCAGAAATGCAAAAGGGAGAAAGAAAACGTAACCGTGCAATCCTCCTTCGAGAGTATCTGATTTTAATTGGAGCTGATTATGGGCTTCTTGAGTCAACCTACAAGTCTAAAGCTGGTGAGGGATTACAAAACCTTTTTGGGCAAGTTGAGGACCCAACGGACAAGGAAGTAAGGCGTTTTTGTCTTGACAATTGATCTGATTCTATTCTTATATTACATTTTATAGAATGCTGAAAATGAAAAAGTACTGCTTTCTATGCACCTTTGCTGCTTTCTGTCATTACTGTTTTTTTTTAAATTTAGAATATTGAAGATTTGGTTAAAATGTTGCTGGTTCACTTTGGTGGTGACAAAATCGGAGCGGGTGACGCTGACATTCCGAGACATGAGTATTATCATCGTCGCCGAAGGGCTAATTCAAGGAAACAAATCAAGGACGATGAAAATGCAACAAAGGGCACACCACTGGCTCCACAAAACTAGTCACTTTCTGAAGTCTGTTCTGTTACATAAAGGGGAACTTCAAATTTCATCTAAGGGCAAATTACACGAATTCGCCAACAATTTCCATTCTTTGTTCATAAAAATAAACAACTTACAATAATTGCGTGCTGGTGTTTAGAAGTTTTGAATATGCAAAAAGTTTGAATTGAGCAAAGCAAGTTGTGTTGTTGGTGCTTCCTGAATGTTATTCTAAACATTTTGAAATAAATCCTGCAAAATGTGGTAGCTTATTCGGAAATATTCTTTTTAATTAGTTCATACCTTCATCTTTAAAATATCTTTGTTGTATTTTACGACAATTAAGTCTTCAAATTCCAGCTCTAGCGCATGAAAATAATTTTTGAGGCCAATAAAAAATCCCAAATTTTGCAAGTCATGTTAGTTAGCAGGCTGTTGAATTCTATGCTAAATAGTTTATCTAACTTTGTCTAGCCTTAGCTTTGTCTTGTGTATACGTGATAGATAATGCTTTTTCTCCAACCATGTCCGTATGCTTCAAATTTGTCTCAAACTTGTTCATGTCTGAAAGCACACAAGGTGCTGGAATATTGTGACACCTTTTTGATATTATTTTAAGTTGAAGGGGTGATGTTAAACTTTAAGTTCAACATTTTCTTGTGTACTAAATTATGTATCGGGTACAAGATAATTAATTATTATGAATTAATACTAGTGTTGATCTGTGCTGCACGGCTGATTGCTTTTGTGTAATGAAAATTATTGACAATTACTTACTCTGTATCATGTTTGGGAGTTTATTTTTCCATTTATTTGCAAACATAGAAATAGTATATATGAATGGACAGTTAGTATTTTTGTAACTTCTAACCTGAGACCCAAAGACTCGTCCAAACTGCAATGCAGTCCTGCTCTGCTGCATCTGCATGCGACAGTAATAATAATAAATTACTGTCTATCAATATTACTATCAACAATAAAGTGGATTCTCAAAATTCATTGTGCGCGTGTTGTACAGTTAAGTATAGTTTTAAAAAAATTCCCCAACCTGCAAGATTTGGAGCAGTATTATTTATTTCAACATATTGCTTGGAAATAGTAAAACACCCGTGTCAGGTTCCCATGTTAATTTCTATTTATTAATTTGCCGGATGAGGCGGATCAATGGGTGTATTTCTATGCTACGACGAAGTAGGAAATACAAATTGTGGCAGGAGAAAGTGTGTTCCCCTGTCTTGTGTAGTAGTAGGACTGACTGACTACCGACGAAGGATGATTCAACACAATTGACCTGACATTTGTGACCTCTACTTTTTCTCCAAATTTCCTTTCACTTTCCAGCCATAGTTCAGGCAGGTTCCTGAAGGTGAGCCGTCGTTCATTTGACCCAAACTCTTTGAAATTAAGGTTACCTACTAAATGACATTGGGAGCTCACCGCACGCATGCAAGGTGGGATCCACCACGTCACAGCACAGTGCGCGTGTTCTACAGGTGAACTGTACTGTGTGCGTGTATAATTTGATGTCGCAATTCCTTTTAATTGTACTATTAAAAGTGAAAGGAACTTGAGGCAAATCCACAAGTGCTGACAGATGTTAGAATTGCGGAATGTGTGTGCACTTGTGTTAATGATCAGTGCTGTCGCTGTGGGTTTGCGGGGGCCGAAGGTTTGCCGGATTTCATTTTTCTGTTACTTTTTATTTACTATTTTTGGCTAAAGAATGCACTTTTATATCTGTAAAGTAACATCTGCGCATTGGCAGATTTAATTAATTTGAAATGTTTTTTACCTTTTACTTTACGAACAATTTGCCATGGTGTTGACTGTTGACGTAGCCAGGCTGGCTTGCAGGGTGTCATCTTAGTTTAGTTATCTATACTAAGTTATTAGTTCCAATAATTTACATAAGTTAGTTTATGATCATATTTTATATTCCAGGCAGCAGACACGCAAGAGTATTAGTCTACAGCGTTAAAACCATATTGAATAGTACCGACACTTCTTACCAATGTCTTCCGTAAGGCAAATTCCTTTGACATGTCACGGACACACGCGTCCAGTTGTTCACCTAGCGTTTAGTGGGATCACGGATAGTGGGTTTTACCTAATTTCGGCTTGCAAAGGTACGTAAAATTTAAATGCCATTCAATTTACATTAACGATATTAATCTAGGATATCTATTAGAAATAATTTTGATTGATTATGTAGATGGCAAACCCATGCTTCGACAAGGTGATACTGGCGATTGGATTGGGACCTTTGAAGGGCACAAAGGGGCAGTTTGGGGAGTAGCCCTGAATAACAATGGCTCAAAAGCGGCAACAGGGGCGGCGGACTTTAGTGCAAAAGTAAGAGCAACAATTGGGACAACCGGTTAGAGTTTGGATCTAAAGACAAAATTGTAATTCCTTTAATTCAGATTTGGAATGCTGTTAATGGGGCTGAAGAACACTCTTTTCAACACAACCATATTGTGAAGTCAGTTGCCTTTAACTCCACTGGGGATCTTCTTGTTACAGGAAGCAATGAGAAACTCATACGTATTTATAACCTCGAGCGACCGGAAGCAGGTTAGAACTTCATAATTCAGATATCTCTGTACTGTCTACTGGGTGTACTTTTGCAGCCATTGGGCTTCCATTCATTCAGCCTTTAAACAATAAAACCATGACCATGCTGAGTTTTCTTTAAAAATTCGAATTATCAATGCTGAGAATCTTGCATGAGACAAAACCAATATAATTTAAAACTGTGTGTAGTGGAAACGTAAAGCGATTTTACTAGCTATTATTTCCCCTCATTTTAACGTGATAAAAGAGAAGCAAGATTCAATTTATATTTTTTAATTTTGCATTAACTGACGCTAATAGTATGCTTTCGCGATGGTTTGCTTGAAATTTTTTGAAAAGCTACTCCTCTGTTTATTATTATTTTTCTAACTACCTTCAATAATGCTAATTTAATTTTTTGTTTTCAGACCCAATGAAGTTAACAGGCCACGAGTCAAACTTGCGCCATGTTAAGTTCTACACGGATAAGTTCATTATTAGTTGCTCTGATGACAAGACCGTTAGAATTTGGGATGTGCGATCCTGCCAGGAGATTAAACGCTTCGATTTTGGAAACATTGTAAATGATTTGGATGTGATCCATGAGAACAAGTGTATGATTGTGACTCACGGAACAAGAGTTGCCTTCTGGAACTTAGAGAAGTACGTATATTAATTATACGCATTTCCCAGTTAATTTAATATTAATCAATGTTGCGGGTCTAATGTTCTAATTTAGCTTGACTCAAATGAAGGAGTTTCAAGTTCCGACACAAGCCCATTCCGCCGCAATGAAGCCAGACCAGTCCATGTTTGTTTGTGGAGGGGAAGATTTCAAGATATACAAGTACGACTATGACTCTGGGATTGAATTAGGTAATGTATCTACAATCTACACTTGCGCATGTAACAATTTAATTTTTTATATTCATTCTATCGATCAGTAATTCTGGCAATTTTTAAGTTACTTTTGTCTACTTGCACTTGGTTATGACGTACTGGTTGAACTGAGACTAATATGAAATTTGCTCTTTTCAAAAATATTCAAGTTTTTCGAACTGTCTTCTGTCAAATGAAATAGAGCTGCAAAAGAAAGGTTTCGTACCAGAGCCTTTGCGACCTTGTGCACAAGAGGCAATTATCGTGCACTTTTTTAAAATTCCAAGTTTTGTAAAGTTTAATATCACAAATTATGTGCGGGTCTATTATTAGGAAGAAATACGCAACCTTTACCACCTTTTTGACAACGCTGTCAGACAATGCTTGTGTGCAGTTAACTGCTAAGAATGCACTAGTAGACACTGTCAACGTTTAAAAAAAACTTCCCCCTTAATTTCTTGGCGGTGTTCTTGGTCAGAGACTTTCTTTTAATTAGCTTTGGGAGACTACGAATGTGTCGAAATTTGACGAAAATAAGAAGGGTTCCTTTAGGGTTTGCATTTTTCTTTAAAATACCAGCATTAACATCTCAGCTCGAAACCCATTTTACATTGATCAGAACCTATGCATTAGTTTCTACACAAATAGCCATGTACTGATTTGCTTTGTTTAAAATTAACAAGTTCACTTACATTTGATTACAGAGGCCTTTAAAGGGCACTTCGGACCGGTGCACTGTGTCCGGTTTTCTCCTGATGGTGAATTGTATGCGTCCGGCTCAGAAGACGGAACACTTCGTCTGTGGCAAACGAATGTCGGCAAAAGCTATGGGCTATGGAAATGTGTTCAGGGAGGCGCAGTGGAGAACGGTAAAGACATTGAATAGAATCATTTTAGTCTGGTACTGCTGTGAAAATTGAAACATTGTTTCGTGAACATTATTACATAACATTCAAGACTTTTGTAAACATCTCCAGTGAAGACATTTGGAAAATAAATTTTCACCAAGCCAAGTATCTCTTTGTGGTTTAGTTATGTTTGATCACTGTAAGCAAATCAGCTGCAACTGCATCTAATAATGTGTATTATGTGACTTCGACTTCATGAGTAGGTTATGTAGATAAGTAAACTCACTCGATACATTTTGCAATTTAAGATTAAGGTTTGGTTTATACACAGCTTGCTTATACACAGAACAACAGCTTGCGTATTTTTATATTGTATCAAACTCAAGTGCATTTCAGATTCATTTGTTCACACTGGTGGAAACATTGGCTAATTTCACATTTCACCTTGGCCTTAGTAAAAGATTAATATCTATCTAGCTAAAGTACAGGATCAGATATTTCTTTAAGTTTTCATATATACTCCGGGCTTGGACTTCTGCTATTTAGGTCAATTTCTGAGTATCGTGTTACAATGACTTCTTATGCTAAGCGCAACCCGGATGCACTTAGTTTCATTTGGTCAATTTCTAATTCCATGTTGTCACGATTTATTGTCTTATTGGGTCTAAAAGTTGGAGTTTTTCTACTGTCCAGCTGAATTTTTGATTCACTCATACTAAAGAATAAGGGAGTCCGCTTCCGGTCCATGTGAACAGGAAGCTGGGATGTTGACACCCGGCAAGAATTTGAAAGAAAATGATCCAAGTCTAGGGTGAAATGTGAATTCATTCTTCGCTGCAGCATGTTATTTAGCGGGGTTAGTGAATAACACACATTAAAACAATCAGATCTTTTCATGCGGTAGGATAAGCTGCATGAAAAAATACCAGCAAGAATGAGGAGTCATCTAGGCCTCTGAATCAAATTCTCATACTTTGAGCCGAACATCTTCCGAATATAAGAATTCAATTAATACTTCTAATTAAACTATGGTTCATAGAAAGGACGAGCATATATAATTGCAAACTGCAGTGCTGGCCTAGTTAAGACTCGTGTGCTCAAATTACTTTCCGAGTATTAATTTGATTTCCTGGTATCATGGTTCGATGGCCTATAAGTGTGGCATAGCTCAGGTTTCCGATGTGGGGTAGTGTGAACGACGGCCACGTCGACACACTCATTTATTGCTGCCTGTCGTCTTCTAATTGGATGAAAAAGTACCTCACTATTGGACCCAGGCCACTGCTCCCCCAACAGGTGATCCGGTATTCGTCCTTCCAGTCACACCATTTTCATCGGGCAACCCCTTCTTCCACGTCAGCCCAGCCTTAGCTAGCCTTGATGCGGCGCTTGGGTTCTTGGCGTTAGTTGCCGATACATCCTCTGTCATCAAGTAACGTTTTTATTTCGGTGAGACCCACAAACACCCAAGTTACTATTTTGTGAGACAAACACTACAATTTGTTTATTCCTATTCACAATTACAGTACAGAACGTCAAACACGATGCCAGTTGTCAAGTTTTTCCAGTCATACTTCATGGATATGGGAGCTTACACCGAGGGCGTTTATAGAAGCCACTCAACGGATCCGTACCCCGCCGATAAAAGTGTGACAGAGGTGAAACAGAAGGCAGAGGTGAAACAGGAGTCAAAGGTGAAACAGGATGTAGCGATTGATCTAATTAATCATGAAGAGACGGATAGCGTTGACATGTTGAAGCTTGACGTGGAGATGGTGAAAGCTAATTTGGCGTTCTTAAAATTTTGCGTGGGTAGGTATAAGAGGATAATGTAGAATGCATTTTCTTGAGCTTTTGAAGTCATTCTGAATCTAAAATTTCGTCTTTTTTACTTTAGTGTTATTCACCGCAATTTTGGTGGTTGTGTTTCTGTGCTCGGCGTATGGCAATCAACGCGCTTTGATGAACTGGCCAGATGATGACGTTACTGAGGCAGCAGTTCTGACCACCACAGAGCGAGAGACCTGGCTCCTGGACGTTCACAACCCGTACCCGAACATCCCTCTCGTACACCTTGAGGATGACGCCGCAACAGGTGACGAGTAATCATGATGTGGCTGAATACTGGCTTCTGTGTCCAGATTGAAGAATTAAAAGTCATAAGATGCTATTTCTGTGAATTTCATTATTACTAAATTATTATTATACTCTATTTATCTGTAAAAGTTGAATTGGTTGCGTTTATTAAACTTTGAGTGTGTGTAATGACTTCCCTGTTCGTACTTTATATGTTTATTGTTCTGAAACTTTCTAAGGAAACAAGTCAATTCAAGTTTAATTCTGATGTTCTATCTCTGCGCCTTCCTTAGTGCACACACAGCTTTCAATCCAAGCATTGGCAGGCAAATTGCGCTGCTTGGAGACTTACTATTTAAGAAACCTAACGTCTCAAATTGTTTTGCCTTATCTCAGGAAAGCTCTTTTTCGAATGCATAAATTTTGGCGTAGTGACATACAATCACAGTTCGCCGATAATAGCTCCATGTATTAATTTATTTACATCATGAAATAAGCTCGCATTTTTCAAAGCAAGTCATCAAACCTAATAAATTACGCCACGATTGAATTCGTGTAAAATAAAATATAGAAACGGTAACACCATCTGCTTTCTGAGAATGTTATGTACAAGTCAAAAATGTTTGCTTGTCTTTTGTCATATGCGAGTGCAATTTTAAATGCAACTACCTGCAAGTGCAATTTTAATGCCAAAAATGCGTTTATGATTTTAAGAGAAACTTTAGCCTTTGTCCGGCAGCGGAAATAAATCTAGCACAAGATAACTTGATCAAAGTGCAAGATTAGAGATAACCTTGTGGCGTATCCCATGCATTCCTAGCTGCGCTGCTGCTGCGACCTCCTGAATATTTTGGCTATTCACCTCCAAATATGTTTGGTAAGTTTAGAAAAGTTAGAAAACACGGAAACTAACAGACATATATGGAAGGATAAGAATATGATGAGTTACCATAATTATAATTTGTGCTATAACTCTTCAAAGGTCTTGAACAAGTTGTTATTAACGCTAATTATTAAAAGTGATATTGGTATTGCAATAGTATTATGAGGGTGGGAGATTTCTTGCCAGCGTCAAACAATAATTATTACAACCTGCTTATATTCACAGGCAGAAATTCCAATGCACAATGCGATATGCATTAATAAATTTGATTTCAGTGCATTTGCATCAAACTTCACTTCTTGATTAATATTTGTTGTATTAATTTGTTGTAAATTTTGCCGGAAGCTTACTTAGCTTGGTTGTACGCTGAGTTTGAAATGCATTCCAATTATCCAATCCATATTTGTCCCATCATTTTATTATTGCATTGCATTGTGCGACATCAATTTTCTCATAGACGCATTAATTCATTCGCAGTAATTGTTTATGTTGAATGCTCATCCTGTTGTCTCCGCGTCTCCTATTTCTTGGCGATAGAATGAAAGACTGACCTTTTTACTTCGACTCCTCTAGCTACCAACTTTATATTGCATCATGGATTCAATAAATATCAAGTGTGTCAAGTTGTGCGCACTGGCACTCATATCGTATGCATTGTGCATCGCTAAGAGTTGATCCCCTGCTGGTATTTGCAGGACCCGTTGTAATAACGAATGGCTAGATTAGATGAGGCTCAACTGGCACAACCTTACGCCATTTCATTAAACAAACCCCATCTTGATACACTTTTAAGGAAAGAGTGTTTCCGCACCGTACCGGTGTAATTTTCATGCATTACAGTAGCTTAACACGTCCGTGTGTCTAGCCACGTCAAAATGTCTCCATTATCCATATCCACAATTTTATTAATTAGTTTTGGATTTTTAGTGCCCGATAGTATCTTAAAACGACTTGATCGAAGCGCAAGTGTCACGTTCGTAGGAGACGATATTCTAGCTGGAATTATTCCAAACATTTCTGAATCGTGGGCTTCCATAAAGGTAATACCGCAGTTTTGGGTTTCACGTATTAAGCTTATTTCCATCAACGGTACTGTTTTCGTTTCTTCCTAGACTGGAATCAGTAGCTTAGAACCGAACAAAACCGATACTAAAGCACAATTGCTTTGGGATGATGTCCTTCAAAAAATGAAACCAGTTCATATTGCTATTAGAGCTGTGGATCGACTCGTTCTTGAAAACAGTCCGTCATTCACTTTGAATCCAATTGTTAATATTAGCCTGTAAGTGTTTAGTTTTAATTTTGAATATATTACTTTTAAAAAATCTTGAATTATTGGTGTACTATTTGTATTGTAACAGTGAGCAGCTCAAAAATTTGACGGAGCGGGCTGAAAAGCATGATAACACTTTGGAGTGGCTGGATAGTGTTAAAGAAAGCTGGATTCGAATTTCCTCACTTGCATCACAAATCCATTGGAAGTACAATTGGGTCTTTGATCATGTTTTTGTAAGGTCATAAATTTTGCATGGGATTTGGATCTTTCAAATATGCATGTACATGAATTTGCAGGCGGATGGGGTGACTCCGCACTCCTCCAAAGCCAATCTGCATGACACTTTGAATGAATCACTTCAGCTATACCATGTCTGGTATCGTGTGCCAGATCGAGGTTAGTACTTTTAATTTAGTACTAATTATTTAATATTTAACACAACTAAAATGAACGGTGCTAATAGGTACTGGGGACGGGGAGCCGGGGCAGCAATGGATTTTGGATATGAAAGAGCTGTCCGATTTTTCGAAGAATGTGGCGAGTGGAGAAGGAGCACAAAAAAACATGTTTCATGGCCTACGAGATCTTCTTGGGCGCGGCGTAAGTAAACTTGTTGACAGTTGTTGCAGCTAATAAATAAACTTATAGAGTTGGTCACAAATTAAATTAACTTACAACTTCAATTTTTAGGCCAAGCCGGTAGCAGAAAATTCAGCCAACCCATGTTTAAGCAATGAAACATTTGCAGGGAAAAGGGGAGACGCCGTCAACAAAGTCATTCCGATTTATGTGCTCCTCCATCTCTTGTCTTCAGAGTTCAAATATTTCCTGATGAGAAACATTGCTGATATGTACACATGCGTCCACCGTAAATCAGAGCAAATGATTTCAATATTAATAAATATTATTGAATTTTAATATTGAAATTAATAAACTTAACTTATTCAGGTCGAGAATGCCGTTTCGAAACGTCGGATATTACCAAGGAGCACCTGACTTCCTACTATCAGTTCTACTACTCCGGTATTGTTGAAGCATTTGGTGATAATTCAGAAGAGGACGAGCCGGCCTCTAAACTCCCTGAGTCCGCTTGGAGATGGAGATGTGATCCCCCGCTAATAACTGAGCCAAATAAACACAAACAGCCACAACGAAGGGATCACAAGGAAAATGTTACGTTTGCTCGACTTTACTTTACAACGGTCAGATTAGAAAAATAACTCCAAAAACGTCATTTAGAGTGTGCACATAATATTTGCTGTTTCTAAAATTATTTGTGCTTAGACCTTCATGGATGATATTTCTTTGACACAAACTTGTCAAAAAACTTGCGACATGTATGACAGTGCATATTCATCAATCAATTGCAAAGGTGAGAATTGGAATTCTTTGGAGCAAGAGAAAGGTTTTGAGAATATCGAGGAAGAATTAGCATGCCCAGTGCAAGCTAGTACGATTTGTCTTAATGATGATAATTCGGTAAGAATTCCAACTGTTTGCCCTCACAAAATTCAATTATATCATTTAATAAGTTGAACTTAAATTGCAGTGCTATAAAACTCCGTTTATGAAGGCAAACGTGTGCAAAGCACAAAAATCCAAGCGGCGTGTCGAGTGGATTAAGTCAGATGCTGTCAAAACCATGGGAAAAAGTATGAATTCAAATGATTAATTTATAATTCAATATCGTTTCATTGTTAAATATATATACTCTAAATTTGCGTAGAAGCAAAATGCGATATGAAGGAAATGGAGAGTTTGGTGATTAAAGAATTGCAGGAGCGGTCAATCAGTATTAAATATGATCCACAGCGGTGCGAAATTTGCCTTTGCAAATGCCACGAACCTGTTGCAGAAGACTCTCACCAATTCATTAGTCTGGCTCCTCAAGTTGCTGATTCCGCAAATGGATACACTATGGTTGGCGTGAAATTTGCAAAAGTTGGTAGAATCATACATGTTTTGGTAATAAGAGATAATAAAATAAATCAAAAATCAATTTCAAAAATGATGTCTAAAGTACCAGTTGTAACATTTACCAGATTGCAGAGGCCAAAATAATGAATGGAAAAGTGGATGCTACTACAATTCGATGGAAGAAATTAAATACTGCTAATAAATCAGACAACACCCAAGTATTTCGCGTGGGAAAAAGAGCGAACCGGATACTGTTAGATGATTTCATTGCTCCAGCCGGACACGTTGTGACCGGTATTAAATTAACAAGTCGTCAAATATCTAGACCAGAGGATTATCAATCTGGCTCCATTTTGAAAGCCCACAATGTTTATCTTCTGAAGGTATGAGACACTTGACAAATTTTACGGCAATACAATTTTAATTTCCTTGCTATTGTGTAGCCAATTGATGCACCGAATTTACATCACGGTTTAGAAGATAAGGAATTAGCATTTGAAGTTCAGGTAAGAGGTCTATTGTGTAACTCGGGTATTCAGGGCGTAAACCTTTCAAATTTAATAAGGTTAACTTTATTCAGATTACGCCCTTGGGAAAAGACGGAATTCTCAAAACTGAGGAATCCAAATGGACGTCAAATAGAAATAACAGCGACTCAAGAAAGGAAGTAAAGCTTAAAAATCCGAATGAACCCACTTTATCTGCACCTGCATCCATACCCGCATCGTCACCCAATCAATTTATTGTCATCCAAAGGAGTTCATTGATTAAAAATACAAGACAAACACAGGTAATACTATAAGCAACAATTCAAGAAATAAGCATGCAAGTAATACTAGATTCTGTTTTTAGGTGCCATTCTTTGACACACAAGAGCTTTTGGAGAAAGAAAACATAGCCCCTATTCGAGCCATTGGTTTGTTTTACAAAGGATTACCGGGACATGGGGGATTTTTAGCCTTTCGCCAGGTTTCGGTTCCACGCAATGATGTTTCTACACCACCCGGCTTTGATTTGTGGAGCTCACTCCCGTCTAAGAAAAACAGAAAAGAATAGTATGCTACAACTCGTTGTATTTATTTTAAAGAATTTAATAAAACCATTTTATTATGTGTTTGTGTGCTAAAATTTTGCAGTTTTATTGATCTAAACATTGAGATTGGAAATCAGTTTGAATATTTCTATTATTTACAGTTAGTTTGAACTTTGCATACATTACGTTTTCTAAACCCACCTTGCTTGGGTCCCGACTCTACATTTCTTTTTGTTTTCAACCAGTTGATTGATTTCAAGACTGATATAAACTTGTATAAACTAATATAAACTTGAAAAACGTGAAAGTGAAAATTCCACAGCACAACAGTCGTGCTGAAGAACGTGAATATGACTAACATCCACTCAGCCAAGAGTGAATGGCGGTTGTAATTTTTGTCCAATTCGGGGTTACTGGAGGCATGCTTTAATTCATGCATCATTTCTGTAAATACTACATGCTAACGTTGAATGTGCAAAGGAGTAATATTTTGGCTGAGTCCTAATTGAAAAATAACTGAAATTAGCTTGCAAAAATGACAACCAAAGCGCAATGCTACATGAGACAGTGAACAGTTCAGGGCATCATCCGGAGTACAAGAAATGCCACGCTTTTTGTTTTTTTTTGTTCTACAAATTTTAAGTCGGCTTGCTCAGCGGACTTGAAGAAAATTGAAACCCTTAAATTACGTGGGAACAAAATCCAAAACATTAGTCATGGCTTAAGTAATGCTCTTCAATATTGTAAAGTAAACTCTCGCTGAAAACTTGTACATTGGAGGGAGGATGTGTAAAAGCCTTGATAACAAAATTAAGGCGTGAAGTCTCCCGTCTGCCGTTTGGAGAAAAGTATTGCTGTATGCAAATTTGAAAGAGCATGTTCCGGTGAGGATACATGTACCGTAAATGACCGCTTAAAAGCCTCGGGCTTCTATTTAAAATCGACACCTCGAGGCGGGGCTTGAATGAATGAATGAATGAACTCTTTATTGGCTTGTATTAGGGAAGGGGCTTATATTAGGGACGGGGCTTCAAATAAATAATTTCAAACTAAGCAGTGTGTGCTGTGTGAAATACTGGGGTTTCTTTAGTTAGAACAACTCGAATTCACTTTAAAATAATACATGAAAGCTAACTTTTGTCCTTGGAGTCAGACGTGTATTCAGGGAGCCCGTTAAATACCCGCGGAATGGAAATGAGCGAATGGGGCATAGT
>JAAXYW010000861.1:0-28404 GCA_036851895.1 Orthonychiurus folsomi | reverse complement strand
TTTTCTTCACTTTTTACAAATTTCATAATTGCGGATCGCCGTTTATCCATTTCATATTGAATATTCTCATTTTCAAAATCCTCCACAGTCTTCGAAATCATTTCTAATCCAACGTTCCTCGCGAATTCAATCAGTTTTGCCGAAAACATATGTTCCTGTTGAGGTCGGAACTCCAAGGCATACCTGCAAAAGGGAATACAAAGTTTTTGAATAAAATGGTCACCAAAATAATAAAATGTCATCTTATATAAACGATTGACTAACCGAGCATTCTCTGCAAGAATTACTACATCTTTGGCAAATATCGATTTAAAATGGGAGACGATTTGATGAACCATTCCGCTGCCAAAATAAATGACGTCAAAGAAACTTTGGTACTTGGCTTGAGTTGGAAAAGTCAACCAATTGGAGAAGGAAACAAATTGCAAGGTGACATTTTCCAAAGGTGCGGTTGATTGCTCACAGCCGCCGTTCAGATTATTATTTAGTGGTTCGAAATATTTGATCCAGATTTTGAGAGGTGAGGTCGTATGATTTCTTTGTAAGGACTCCGTTGGATTTAGCAAATACAGATTTGTCGTCACATTCAATCCCATGGCATATGAACGGACCCGTGACGATGTCACCCCAGTAAGAGGATCGAGTCCCCCCAAGTCCGGGTGTATCCGAAGACACTAGTATCAGAAATTGGGAATTAAAATAAAATAATATTCAAGTTACAGTAACTGCTATAAATAATAAAAATGCTTGTTTGTTGAGCTTGTCCACACAAACCTGCGAAAAGGGTTATATTTGGCTGAGAATACTCATAATCAAGTGCCTGGAAAGCGATCCCAGTATTTCTCCAGTTCTTGTATTCCCCCGACCCCACAATCCCAATCCCCTTCTCCGTCAGTTTCATGTGATAATCCCAGTCAAATATTCCAGCCCGAGCATCATAGCGCGGGACGGAGACGGCAATCCCTGGATTTCATAGAAAATGTTGGCTCAAAATGTCAAGTTTGTCAAAATTGCTAACACATGGTACACATTACCAATGCTTGACTACATCGAAGCGTGCCGGATCCGAAAACGCTTTCCAGAATTTAAAAACTTCAACCAAACCGTCTCTTTCACGGTATTTCATGTTGGACGTGTCAAAGAATTTGAGCAAGAGTGGATCCGCATCAGGATCCTCAGTAACAACTCTGCACCATTAGAAAATCAATATTTAAAAGTAAACTAAATTTAATGTTTGAACATGTTTACTTGATAAGGCGCTCCGCAATTTCCATCAATGTCTTTTTGGTCTGCGGACGAATCAAAATGTTCCCGAAAAGTTCCATGAATTGAATAGTTTTTCCATGAAGTCCGATTTTGTCCAATGGCTCCAAGGCTAATGTCCAGAATAGCATTTGCCGCGCAATCAGCTCCAAGGAAGTCTCCACGACGTAGAACTAAAACAAAAGTAAAACATTAGTTAAAATTGTAAAACAGAACAAATTTAGAGTTTACATTAAGACGAATCCCGTTTTCCTTAATTGTTTCTGAGTGCTTGGTCAGTGTACGCAAACAATGTCGAATGTCACTTTGTCCGATGAGCAAAACATTTATCTCTTTTTTGTCGACGCCCTCTGGTGGAGGCAGGAGTTTTTCTTTTCCAAAATGTAAAACCAGCACGCGCAAAATTAAAAGTTAAATACTTAATATTATATTTGCTTTGCACCGCACGTACTGATTGATTCAAGTAAATCACAGGCTGGACTCATACCCCACATGGGCATTTTCCCAAATCCCGGCAATTTGGATCCAGACATTTTCTAAATGCGGACACGATAATAGCGTGCAACAGTTGGAGCAGTTGGGTTGGGTAAGCAATGGCTAATGTATTTGCCTATTTACAAAGCGTGTCGAAAAGTTGTTTGGATTTCTTCCTTCTATCGTGAAGCTGTGTGGTGTTTGATCGATGGGAGAAATTCAAACGTTTTCCACCAATCCGGGGCGTAGGCGTCGCCAAGATAAACAAACTTCTGCTCATTTCTTTTTCGTAATTTGAAGCACGGTGTCATCGTCATTATGCAAACGTGATAATATTTGGAATTGGTGTTCAATGCCCTTTCCAAAGTATGCGGAAATTTTGTATAAATTGTGCAATTCACAAAGAAGTTTACGATAAGAGGAAGTTGATAAGAGTATAATAAACCCTTTAATTTTTTCATAATTTGGAAACTGGAACTGGACTTAGTTCTTCATCTTTGTTCCAGTAAATAAATTGCCCGATTGACCATGAAATAGATGGTTTTCAATTTCTTAATAAAACATCTCTTGTGTCGTAGCTGGAATTTTATTTTATTGCATTATGCCCTAAGTGCCTAAATTCTCACACATGAATGTCCTGGAAAGAACACTTTAATGAAAAAATCAAATAAAATCAAATAAAAATACAAATCGGTAGGGGAATTGTAACACTTTTCAATTCGGAACACTACCGCCTAACCATATGCGATCAAGAACTTTAAAATCATATATTGTTGGGATGCTAGTTGGCTATGAATTGCGCCTGTCTGCGTACAAAAAACATTGCTGATTAATTTGTAAACTAATTTAAACCAACACCATCATTTTTGTTACATTTGCCCTCATGCCGGAGACAGTTGCAAATTGAGATGGTAGCATTCAAACTTGAGGGTGCAAAGAAGTCGTCTGAGTTTCGGCGACAGGATTTGTTGGAATGCAATGTTTTGCCCGAGATAGCTTCAACTTTAGGAGGATACTCTAATATAGTCTAATATGCTCTATTAACTGCAACATTGCCGACAAACGTTGTAAATACAAAATACGCTAGCTTGGCTTATAGACTTTGAGTGCAATTTGTAATGCAAAATTTGTAAATCAATGCTGGAAATGTTAAATGACAGAAGATGAGTGTTTATAAATCACATTGCAGGGTTTGATTAATTTGGGTCATGTTTACATATAATTAATTTAATTGATTGTCTTACTGGTGTCTCCAGGCTACTTCTCGCCCTTGTAGTCAGCTTCATCTGAGTTCAGAGCTTTTGCAGCCGGATGAAGATTGTGCTGCTCTTCATGAAAGCAGCTTCTTCTTTTCCAAGAATCTCATAGTAAGCTCTGATAGTGGCAACAAGCTCCTTTTGAATTCTCAAGTGGTAGACGTAGCTAGCGTTGATCAGCTTGATTTTCCGACCTAAGTCTACAGCTATCGCCAATGATTTTTCCATGTTTCGGAATAGCTCACTCAAAGGATGACTGCTCCCACTTGGCATTTCTGCAACAGCACAACACAGTACACGATTACGAGGCTTGTCACATATGCATTTTCAGCAAATAGCAATGCACCAGATAACAAGTTAGGATCATCCAAGCTGGCGGAGTCTTCACTGGACTGGCTGTGGCTATTGTTGACTTAAAAAAGACTCTTGCAATTGGTAAACTCCTCCCACTTCCTAATTAAATGGGTTCCGCTGAGCTCCTCTTGCTATACTGCAAGCAGCCCTCAAAATGCAAAAGAAATCTTGATAATAAACATTACCGCATCTGGTTTTGAAAAAAAGTTGCAAGGTAGGCAAGGTAATTTGAATATTACTTTATGTGCACCAAGTGCAATCACACACAAAAAGGCTTATATTTTGCTGATGATTTGACGTAATTGACTGCTGAAAAATCTGCCCAGTAATCCTCGGGGCTCAAATTTGATGCGCAGTATTCGCCTTGCGGTACAAAACGTTGGTTGGGTGCTTGGGCTTATATCCGAACTCTGAATAACTCGGAGTCTTGTACACACACACTAACGTGTTGGGTGAAATGATGATAATTGCGTCAGCAAAGCACATTCAGATTTGTGCACAAAAATTCTCTTATGGTGCCGCAAACATGCAGAATCGGAACCAAGTAGAAAATGATCCTTAGCAAGGTTTTAAGGCCCATAATTTCGTAGTCCGCAAACAATTAGCTGAGAGCATTTTGATTGCTTTATTTTAATTCGCGGTGCTAAACGGTGAGGTTTCTATTACTCTGATTGAATTGTTTAATGAGTGCTGGGATTTTATTGGCGCAGTGAAGCGAATAGCTAGACGAGCCCACTACGTGCATGGCATCCGGAATTGAAGAATTGGATGCCGTTGAACCTGTGGAGAGTTATATCATTTCCCCCGTCCCATTTAATAGCCCTACCAATTTGATCGTATATTCAGGAAACATGTAATCCGCTAACAATTAGCATCCATCAGTTTGATTACAAACATTTTTATATAATGTAAGGTATAGAATTAGATCAGCATAATAGTACATGTGATTACTGATGTAACAAAACGTAATTATATGTTAGATTATTAAGTGATTCGTAATAAATCCAACAATGTATCAGTATCTTGCCGCAAAAGAGACGCAACATACTACATCGTCATCGTCTCATTGATTCGCTAAGCAATTGAATTTGAGCAACAGCCATAGAAGAGAATACAGGGGGAAACCCGAGCTGGCTTTGATTTCATATGCAGTAAGAATAGTAGAAAAGCCCGCCTCCTCCCGCAATCGCCCGACGGAGGGAAACAAGAGGAATCCGCTCCGTTCCAAACTTGCTGGATTTCAATTCACATGTGCCCAAATCCAAGGTGACCAGAATGGAGTGTGACAAACCGGATTCTGATATAGACCAACGCATTCACATCCCCCCAATTCCACCAGAGGTGAGTCAAATGAAGCAGTTATTAATTTAACCTGGTTTGCTACTTATTTTAGTTTTGAACACTAACCACATCTAAAATGTATGTAATATATTTAGAAATCGGCACAAAGTACAGACAGGACTGACACGTAAAATAGCCCACTCAATTATTTGAACTTTGATTGTGGCTATTGACAGCATAAGCATAACGCATTCCTCGCTTTTAGGATAAATATTTGCATCTCATGAGTTTTGAAAATTAAAGTTTACCCGCTCTCTCGTTCATAAATGAACTTAATTTGATCCGATGTTTAATCAATTCCTAACCATGCTTGCTTAGGTATTATATGTATCAAGAGTAATATAGGCATATGTATCAAAATCTTAAAATCTCAGCTGTGGATTTGATAAATCAAGTATTGTCTCTATTGCACCTTTATACTCGCACAAACAAGGGTTTTTGGCTTCTTAGCACAGTAATAGGTTGATAAATTGATTGGTAAAATACATTGCAAGAGATTATAGGATGTATATATGGACGAGGCTAAAGAGAAATGAATGTTAAACATTGATTTAACAGGTGACGAGTAAAATCTTGAAGAACCTGGACCCGAGAGAGTTACGCAACAGTCGATTGGTGTGTACTGATTGGAATTGGATTAGTGTTGAACAGATTCACAAACATAAGGAAGTAAAGGAACTTTGTCTCACCAGTGATGAGCTAATTCAATATGCAAAATTTGTGAAGAGGACTGGCGCAACAAACCTATTCCCCGTCCAAATCAATTTACATTACCAAGAAGCGGATCAAGTGGATGTGGAGGGGATCGGAGCCGCTTTGGACTCGCTCATTCACTCTATTGGTCCAGAGCCCATTACCGCCCTCCAAGTGGATTTTCAGGGTCACGTTGCTGAGTCAGAGTGCAAAGGCGTTCTTCCCATTTTGGAAAAATTAGCTCCACACCTTAAAAGCTTGCTCATCTCCGTGAAAAAACAGTATTATGGTTCTTCAACTTATCCTGGCGGACAGGTGATGGCAAGGAGCTTAGTAGCAGCTCTTCAAGGAAAGCCCGACCTGACCTTCCCCAACCTCACAAAACTGCAATTCAAACCGTCAACTGATCGGAGTATTGAGAGCCGCCATGAATGGGTTTTGTACTCAACAATACTTGGACGATGCCCTGCCCTTCAGGACTTTCAGTTCTTTGGCCCTTTAAAACGGGAGCGTGACGAAATTGCAATTAATGTTAATCCACGCCGCCTCAAACACCTGGCACTGCACGGACTGATCAATTGGGCCCAATTGTACTCGCAGCTGGGAATTGGAGAAGATGTGGATGCAGACGAGCAGCCAATGCCCCCGAAACCTGCTCCACTCCTTCAAACATTGGACATTGGCTTCGGGGTTGTTTGGACTGATGATTCCGTGAGCAGAGAAGCCTACAAGAATGGAATGAGCCACATTCTAGCGGCATATTCGAAGGAACTTAAAAAGCTCTCACAGTGCCTCCTCATTCGGGATGATAGCTCAGATTCTCTTCCAATATTTTTGGTACAGATGCCGGCTCTGGAGGACTTGACAATTCAAGTTCATTTTGACACCCTTGCATCGACTTTGCCAATGTACTTGGATGCATCTAGAATAAATTTTACTCCGCAGTTTCTTCCAGCCCTCCGTTCAGTGACAATTCCGACGGGAATCCTGTGGTTTCGCATCTTCGACCAAGCGTTTGAGTCCGTGACGTCATTAAACTTCCAAATTCCCGACGGGGACGGTCTAAGGGGCGAGAGAGCATTACCTACAACAGATGCACTATCAGCTGAATTCGCAAATGATTCCCTTCATTCCAGCTTCAGGATATTCCCAAACGTTAGAGAGCTGGGACTAAGTGCTGTTGGAGCCAATAAGGGATCCTACATCAAACTAATTCTAAAGAAACTCCTAAGCCAACCTCCTGCTAGGGGAATTGTGCAGGAGTTAACTGTGTCTAACTACAAGGTGGATTATATTGGAGAAGTACTTCAGGAATTGGCATATCATCACACTCCTGGAGGCTTGGGTGAAATGGGCCGGATGATCAGTGCACTACAGGAAATTGAAGAGGGCGGTGAAGGGTTGGCGTTGGACGGATGTGCTAAAGAGAGCTCCATAGGCGCTCGGGCAGCCGAAGACATCCAAACCGGGCACCTCTTGAAGTGTAAGTTTGAATATAATGATTATATTTTCTGACTATGAAGTAATGGAGTAAACTCAAATTGAAAACTTTTTCAGATATCCGAAGACTGAAATTAATTAAACAAACGGATGATGAACCCGCGTTGGCGTTGGACTATCAAGAAGACTCCGAACACCCAGCATCAGCGGTTAGTCCATCTTTTTGTAGTTAAGATCTGCGAGAGACTAATTAGATTCTAAACTTTTGCTTGATGTTAATCACAGGGAACCTTGCACTTGTCAACCATAGTCACTTGTTTCCCATGCCTGCGAACACTGGAGTTGACAGGAAATCTCCTCACTTACTCTTCCGATAAGAATGCTGCGAGCGACTTGGGACGAGAGATCGAAGAGGTATTCTCTAACTTGGAAGTCAAGTTGATCTAAGAATGTTATTTTTATTTTTCATATTATTTTATAAGCTCACAAATATTCTGTGCATGCGAGAGCAAACCTGGGGACTCTTAATTCTACGTCTTTACATTGTTCGCCTCCCAGTTAATTTTCAAATATGCTTGTAAAACGTTAAATCAACTATTAATCAAGTTAAAACGTTGTAAAATAAGGTTGATTTGGGTGAAGTCTTTTCAACGTATTTTTAATGCTCGCCAGGGACTTTGCTTTTACACCCATAATTGCTACCAGTTCAATTCGTAATTTTTAGTTACGAAATAAATCCGATCGTTTTCCTCTCATTGTATTAAGTTAGGGTTTAGTTGAACGTCTCCGTGCATTGCACTCAAAATTGAGTCTTCAATAAATTTTTAAAGTACTAGAAGTTGAGGATTTGTTTTTATTTTTTAACTTTTTATTGGGTGAAGAAAACCAATTGGTCATTCCGGTAGGTCACGTAGGGTCACATTAGTGACATTGACATACAAAAAAAGTTTGGGCTTGATCGGTCCATTGTACTAGAAATGCGGGCCAGTGCTACAATTGGCCCCAGTATCCCCTACTAGAAGTTGATGATTTGGAAAAACAGACACCTTTTACTATTAGTCTCTTTAAGTCAGAGACTATACTTGCAGCGAGCAAACAAGTTAAAATTGTATGACTATTTGAACGGATTAGAATGCATCAATTGAGGAGGAACTTGAAATGGTAGTTTGGGTTAAATTATTAAGGGATTCTCCCCATTTATGATCGCCTTGATTCGAATCAGTCGCAAACGCTAATGATGGAATGAGTTGGGGCGTTAAATATTAAATCCAGGATTGGAGTGTCCAGGTGCTCCGCAGCGGAGGGAATTAATGTTTAATGGAATTGGACAACCCCTCCTTTGGCGTCATGTGTGTCCTGTCTTCGCAATCACCTGAATACGGAATCCCATTGTCCAGCAAGTGTCCTAAGTGTGCCTGTCCACTTGGAACGCATCCAGGGATGATGGGATCAATTGTGTGTGCTCGTAAATGGGGAATGGGAGGGTTATTTGTTTGGACGGCCACAGACAGCCCACAACCTCCCATCCCCATCCACCCGTCATGAGTCGCGTGGCCATCAATTCCCATGAAAATCAATTTGTGTTCTGGAATTTGCCATCCACAACCAATTCCGCATGTCCATTCCAAGGAAAGCAAAGGCCGCCCATTGTACTTTTCTTTCCCTCACAGCCCACTTAATTACCGTTTGCCCACTTCATAATATCATAATTACTCTGATAAATATTGACTCATAATTTGCTGCTCATGTGAGTGAGTGGGGATGACTCGCCGTGTTGGAAATGTCACGCACTCAAATAACCAAATAAGCAAATCTGCACAACTCATTACCGGTGGTGCAGTGGTGGCGAAGGTCGACCCCACACAATGCAAACCATATACTATTTATTTTCAACAACCGTCACACTTCCACCGCCATTTTATGCAACTTTTATTTTTAGCTAAGCTGATTTTGCAATTTTTCTGCGGATGTCGTCTCCTCGTCGTCGGATGAAATAAATGTAAAATTAGCTTCCTTGCAATTGGAGCCGCGCGACACGAATCCAACCAAGTCAGTCATTCCACCCCTAGTCCATCAGTCAAGTCAACTCCAGTCCCATTACAGTAAGTAGCCAGCCAATTATTCATACAAATTGTAAATAAATAATTGCTGCTCCTCAAAACATTGGATTATTTATCCGATTGGTGGAATCCGTCTCAGGATGCCCCACCCAATGAATTGAGGACAATCCGGGATTCCACCGCCGCGCCTTGGGTTTGGAATTCACCTGTGAGGGGGGAGTGTGGATCGGAATGTGTGGAATTTGTGATGATGGACCAAACGGGGTCACGTCAGTCACTCAATTCCCCTTTGCACTTCGGTGAGGTCACGTGGGATAAATGGAGTGGAGTAGGAATGCAGGGAAATAATGCTCCCGGGAGCGGGTGACGTTAGTCGTCGAACGTAACGTAAAGTTAGGCGG
The DNA here is from genome assembly GCA_036851895.1 of Orthonychiurus folsomi. NCBI lineage: Eukaryota > Metazoa > Arthropoda > Collembola > Poduromorpha > Onychiuridae > Orthonychiurus > Orthonychiurus folsomi. The sequence continues at coordinate 19,122 of JAAXYW010000861.1, read as the reverse complement.
GGGAATCCAGGTACATGGAATGGGATCGATAGTTCGGGAGAGGGGAATATCGGGAATACCCGGATCGGAGAGTCCATGTGGCGGAGTTAGTAAGTCAGTCGTCAGTGTGCAACTCCGTCAAATCCGGGTGAGACCTAGCTCCTCCAAAATCACACTCTCCCGCCCCTTTCCGTCAGGTAAAACTAATTAATCTTGCTTACTAATTAATTAACCCAAGTCTTTCCCTGCCCTCTTCCTTTGACCACCGGTTCCTCGATTTCCCGTAATGTCATTGTCGTTTTCTTGGTCAGCAATGACCTGACCTCATTTGACCCAATACGTGGATCCCTGGATTGCTGCTTTCTCCCATTTCTCTTGGGTTGGGCAGGGAATTGGGTGACAGGTCGGGTGACTTATTTGGCATGACTCTGACTGGTAGTCCGTTATCTCCCGGGTGATTGGGAAATTGGAGCGGAGGCTGAGATAAGGGTTTCGCGTGGAGATTACGGTTGGGATTGGCGTGTGTGGAATGACTACTCCAGCCGTCTCTTTCCTTTTTTTGCAGTTTCAGTTCCACTCCAACCTCAGCCACAGGCCGGACGGACGACGACTCCGTGCGTTGAGAAGCGGTGGACATGGGCTCGTTCCTGGGTCACGTCGTGCCTGGCACTTTCTTCTTCGTATTTGCTTTCTGGTGGTTGTACAACGTCTTTTATCGGTGAGCCCCTTTGACCTTTGCCCTTTTCCCGGCCCGTGGACCACATAGTTGGTTGTAGTCATTCGTGATCCCATTCCAATGAGACTCAGGTGTGAGTCAGTCCCATTGTCCATGTATCCCCACGAGAAGAGCAACCCCCACCCCACCCCCTTATCACATCCACCTAACCCATTTATTTGCCATTGCCATTTCCATTCAAGCAAATATGTCATTTCGTAATAAACCCACTCACTCATCCACACCACCGTCCCAGCTCCCATTGTAATGGGTGGGGAGGAGGGGTTGGGGCAAGTTGACACAAGATATTACTAATGGATCCTTGGGTGGACAGGTTCTTTTACGCCAAAAGATTTCGACCGCTGAGCTACCGGAACGTGAGTTGCTTCCACAGTGCCTGCAGCCGGACTTTCCCTCTGGAGTCATGTTTCAAAATCCTGGCTGTTTGCATCGGGATGATCGGTGAGTTTCCCGCAGTTTGATAGCGAAGGACGGCCGCGATTAGGAAAGATTTGCCTCGGCCCTGGCTCCACCCCCTCCATTTGTAGTTCCGCTTCCCATCAATTAAACAAACATGGATGGGGGTGAGCAAACAAAGGGAATTGAATCAAATTAAAAGGTGTGGTTGACAGGGGAGTTTGCGACGGGGTTTGAGGACGGACACTTCACGCACATCGGCAACGCTCAACACATGACCATGTTCTTCTTCTTCGGTCTCAATGGCCTCGTGGACATCTGCTACTACAAGAAGTGGTGCTTGCCGCCTCAGCTCGACTACGCGTCCGCCGCCATTGCGTTCTCCGTCGAAGGATTCCTCTTCTTCAATCATCTCCACGGCAGACCACACATGGACATCCAGGTACTCACTCATTCATTCATCAGAGCAGAAGGTGGAGCATTATGTAGTAATGGGATCTAATTCCAGGTCCACATGTTTTTGTTCTACGTGATCACATCGTGCGTTATCTTCACCATCCTGGAAATGACTTACCCCAGGAACCCCTTGGCAGCCTTGGCCCGCGTCTTCTTCACTCTCCTCCAAGGGACCTGGTTCTATCAGATCGGATTCATCCTCTACCCTCCATTCGGGGAACAATGGGACACCGACAACCACGAACAGGTCCGATTAGTACTTAAAGTCCGATTAGTGAGTCATCACTTAAAAGTTAACTCATTGATGATTGCAGATGATGGTGGTGACCCTCATATTCACGTGGCACATAGGAGCCATCCTGGCGATGATGTCCGGGATTGGATTCTTGATATACTTGCGGGTACAAAGTATGGAGGGACCAGGAGGAGTCTACCAGATGCTGGAGCGGGAGGAGGGACTACGGGACAAGCCCCTCCCCCACACAAACGGTCATCTGAAGAAAGGCGCCGTCCACCAGCTCCTCGACTCCGAAAGTGAAGAGGCTTGAAGTCCGGCGCGGGCACCTCAGGGCCCCCTCACGACCATGACCCCTAATACATAGCCTAAGCACATAGTTACGGAATTTATTTATATCGGATCAGAAAATTATTCATCGAGATTCTAGCGAACCCGCGCGCAGCCAGCAGCGGGACCTCGCACCCAAAACATATGACATTCTTTGCTTCTATGAATGAGGGGCTCCTCCCCTTCCCCCGGTGGGTGGGGCAAGGGGAGGAGTCGCCCAGCGTGGATAGCTATTAAATATTAACTTTGCCTTCACAAAAGAGCCAGCCATGGACAACCACGCTGAAATCGTTCACCTTTGGCCTTTTGATCGCCTACAAATACAAATCAAACGAGTCGAATCGTATCGTACTGTTACCGCATATGAAACTGTCACGCTCTACCTGCTCTCTTCGGAGTTTTTTGTTACCCTGGACCCACGGTAGCTCAACCCCGCCCCCTCACCGCTCCTCCCCCAAAGACAGGTTTAGACGAAGTCCAGTGTGTGAAAGGGTTGTCCTTTTAATTTTCCGCGTCCGCATGCGCTGGCGCTAGTATGTAAGTAAAGTAATTAATTCCATTGGATTGGATGTGCTGTGATAACGGGTGAGATTGACATGACCTTTGACCCCATTCCCTACACAATAATTCCCCTCACCCATATTCCGCCGAGCTTCGTTTTTCCACTCCTTTCATTTCGTACGATTGAATAAAACGACGACGTTCAAAGTACAAATCCACCGCCCGACCTCGGCGCCCGTCATTTGGCATTCATTTAATTTGATTCATTGGATTTGATTGGAGGGGAATAGGGCTTAACGCCCATTAGGCTTGTGACGTGATTAGATTAAGACTCATAATGGCCTCAAATGCATGGATGAAGAATTGAGAGGCAGTGGCAATTTGCATCTGCAAAATCAGGACAGCTTTTCTGCCGGAGGGGAAGGAAATAAAAGAGGGATTTGCGTTGATTGGATTGAGTGACTCCTTTTGTGGATGAATTGAGTTATGAGGAAATGGGGCTCCGTTCCAACGGCAACTGACTCCCCATTATCCCAGTGGAGTGGCACAGTTCATAAGCTTCAATTCCACACACGCACCGCAGCGGATAAAGTGGAAATCAAAGGAAGAGAATGGGGCATAAAAATCCACTTCCGACACTCAATTTGGGAATAAATTGATGAGGCCCGGTCGGGCCATGCCATGGCAGGCGTCAAAATTGAATGTCGTTCCACTTTCACTGCTCAGCCAAGGAACGAACGGCCAATGACGGAGTTTCTCTTTCTCATTTGCATAAATCAACTACCAGATCCACAGCCCATCTCCATCCCCTCCCTCAGTAGCCAAATAGCTCACTTCTCCGCAGTCTACAATTATCCTGTGCGTGACCTGCGTGCGTAGTTGTTTTGAATCTGAATAATACGAATTCTGGAAATGATCTGGTTGCTATTTCTGCTCATCTCTCCGTCCATTGCTGCGCAGGCGCAGAACTCAACAAAGGACGTCCACGAAGGTCAGAATCCAATTCTCACGCTTCACGCTTGCATGGATGCAAAAGCGAAAGCCATTAATTACAAAATACCATAAATGATTTACGACGGCTCCGCTATTTGGGTGCAGGTGGACTCACGCCGGTCTCATCCACAGTCATCCCAGTCACGGATCTGTTCCCGAAGGGGGTGTTCCCGCGACCCCCCGCAGCAGTCGCCCCCGCCCCACCCATCCCCAACCCTCGTCGATTCGGCGGTCTGTTTGAACAGTCATCCAAACCCGAGACGAGGGTTCGCCTCATCACATCAAGTAAGGATGCGAAATATAAACTTGCAAATTTGCACTCAGCTACAAGTGTGAAACCCTGCCTTTGATTTGCAGAAAGGAAATTGAGGGGAACGCAAACCTGAGCCAGAACACAGCAACGCCATCCCTTGGGTTGATTTGAATACACATTTATTTGTGGACACACACAGTTCGTACAAATTAAAATTAATTAATGTCCATCCTTTCACCTTGAGTACAAATAAAAAGAAATGAGCGGTTCAAGAGTTATTCCTAGGGTAAAAATGAGTTGGGAGAGACGCGCATGCGCCGTCTCTCTATCACAGGTTTAAAGCTGAGTCCAACGGAGTGCACGTGTCTCATTTGACACTCAGACTGGTCACTTCCAATGCAATCCCGCACAAGTTGGATCCGATGGCCACGTACAAGTAGCCCTTGTCCCCGAATGCGGATCCCCATGAATTCCTTAAGATGTAGTACGGCGGATCCGCCGTCTTGTCGTAGCCAACAATCTGCGATATACCCACAATAATTAACTAGTTTATTACATAACTAACCACCTGGATCAAATGATAGATGGATGGAATAGGCGGTACCTGGACGGCATGATTGACACGTGAGTCACAGTTCCATTGGATGACTCCTCCCACATAGAACTGCCAGTTGGTGGCATCCACTGCTACAGCTACTGGACCGTGATTGGCCAGGATTTCCAGGATCTTGTCCTCTGAACCCACGTATCTGCAAGACACAAAAGTCATTTAAATATTTAACTAATTAGTAATGACTGGATGTTTAAACGGTTAAATTCTACTCACCCTGCACAGCTGTAGTTGCTATTGACGTGGACACCGGAGAGGGCGGAGGTAATCTTACAAGTACCATCTTTGAGCGTGAGTGGGTACTGGGCCTCAGACACAAGGGCCCGTGTGCTCATCCACTCTATGGCAGTGCAAGTGTCCCCACCGTTGCACCCATTGTTGTGCTCAGTGGAGCAGTCAATGACCTGTGGGGTCCAACAATTACCAAGAACAATTAGTTCAATAAATTTAGTTACATTTTGATTGTAATTGTAATAAAAAATGACCTGTTGAACACTAAGTGGCTGGAGGGGGTGACCTTGCAGGGCCGCCATGGACTCCACAGTTTCCACGGTTGAGAATGCCCAACACGCACCACATGACTTTTGGTGTTTGACCTCCGTGAGAACGTCCTTTGTTCTGTAGTCCACTTTGTCTGGGATCGGAGCACTTCGTTTCCTCCGCCGCTTCATAATGAGGTTTTGGTCAGGGGTCACTGAACTCAGCTTCTTCCCCCTCCTCCTTTGGATCCGAGAAAGGAGGCTTTTATCTAAGTACGTGGACTGGAATTCCTCCGGACTCAAATCTGCGAATTGTGTCAGACCCCATTCCGCGGCGCCAGCATTTTTTTGAGTCCCAGTCTTCCAAATGTGACCACCTTTTCCGGCTCCCAAAAGTCTCCGCCCACTCTCGTAGTTTAAAAGCGTGATTTGGTCCAATGACCTCTACAATGTCAACATCCATTAATTAGCAATTAATATGAGCTATGTACTTGTACGCATCCTGCTTGGTATTACCTTGAAATGGGGCAACCTGAGATGGATTTGTTTAGAATCATAGGACTTGTTGAAACGGAGTGAGAAATTGTTGAATAATTGAAGGAGGCCCTCATCCTCGGCGCCGGCGCCGTCCTCCCCGTCCAAATGAAAAGGGATGACCACAAAACAGAGGCAAACGAGGAGAGTCCACATTCCAATCGTCTTCAGTCGTGAGGAATCCATGCTTAATACTGAAGGGCACACTAGCTTACGGACTCGTTACACGGCGAATTAATTAATTGGCAAGTCCAGGTCGGTCGCTCAAACAGAAGGGGATTAGTCGTCGGATTAATTGTGGATCGGATTGGAAATAATGCACGTCATGTAACCCACACTACTGCCCTCCACTGCACTTGCACTACTGGACTCCACTTTTTCTGCCTTGGCGGACGGACGTTGATCCAGGGAATGAATTACTCTCAACTTTAACCGAATTAGAAGGTAGGACGCGACTGCGAAGGGGCAACAATCCCTGTCTGGGAGGAAATAAATGGAAATCCAAAATTGTCACAGTCACATGGGTAGGAATAACACCGGAATTCCTTCGTCCATCCACTCCTGCTGTGATAAGGAATCCAGCAGATAACATTCACCCCACACTCAGCAAGGTCAGCAACACAAAAACTTGTTTGCATTTTGCATCGCACCACAAATCTCGTCTTTGGTTCCTCGTCCCATTCCATTTCCATTGCGTCCGTTGGACTTTTAATTGTTTAATTGTCCAGCCGGCCGGTTGCATGCCACGTTATACGTACACTGTTCACGGGATGACATAAGGCCGACCAAGGGTTCAAATTTGAAATTCATCATTCATAAAGGCAGGACTGAAATCGACGGAATAGAATTGCAGGACAGGTCATTGGACAAGACGTGCACATACAGATACACAAAATTATCCATTCGTTTATTTATTTGATGAGCAAATGCATAGGAAAATATAAAATTTAGCGTGTGCGTGGAATTGGATGGGTTTGCTAACTCGTGTTGCAAATTTTGATGAGAATTCTGTGCAAATGATGTTGTTTTTTGTTTTGCAATTTACAATTTGCATTAGTAGATAAACTGGGATTTAGTCTCTATAATTGGTGAGTATGCATGAATGACGGCGCGTAAACTTGGATGGAAGCAAGATGTGAGATGAGGAAATCATAATTGGGATTTGAGTGACACTCAGGTGACATGTAAATAGTCTCAGAATAAGGGCGTGAACTAATTGGCACAATCCTTCTTGTATTTGGGCTTTTGAAGACAAGGGATGATATCTTTTCTAATTAAACGTGAGCAGATGGAGAAAGAAGAGAAATCTGGGATTTGGCTGATGGAAAAATATCACATCTCCTTCACTTCACGTGTGTATGATGTGGATGTGCAAAATTTACGGTTTTCCGTGTTTTGCTTCGCTGCTCCGGTTGTATTTAATTTTAAGGGTTGAGAAATGAGGGACATAAAAATCCAGCTGGGAACATAAAAGGTGTCGTAAAAGCCAAAGCAATAAAAATCCGGAGGTGACAGGTGAGTATTAATATTCGCGAAGGAAGGAGACTGACAGACGAGTACGTGGGACCCTTTGTCTCCGAACATTCCGCTCCTCGTCGTCTTCAAGATCTGTTTTACAATCCACCCTAAAGGTAACCAACCTCACATTAAATCCACATTTGGAATCCATCCACGAGCTATTAACCACTCCACTCCGCCCTCTGAGAAACCACAAAAACTTAAATGCTTTTCCAAGACACTTTAATATTCAAACCCAGAACAGAATTCCCAAGGGCCGGGTCCTTAATTTGAAAAGCAATTCAGTAACTGCACACAGCCTCATCTCCAAATTTAGAATCCCAATCTTTACAAGGAATCTCGCAAAGTAATAAATCATAAATTTGAATAATTCTAATAGTGGGAAATCGGTCACACCAAATGCCACGTCTCAAATTTTAGCGTAGCAGCACAGCGGTGGAGCCGCTCACTTTGCAGTTGGTGCATGATTTTCTCAAATGATTTAAAAAACCCTATCTCCTCACTTGTTAATGCGTTTTAGAAATACGATTACGAATATTTAAAAAAAAGTATCCCTTTCTCTTTCTCAAAGCACCAATTGCTATATATGATCGGTTCATTACATTATTATTAAATTATTCACTCATTTCAATATTTCGTTCACTAGGTCTGTACGGCTGCGCACGCACACGTGTCTTAACCGATGATGATTTAATTTGCAATTAAATTTGGGACTGTATATTGGAAATGCGGTTAGCCTGGTATTTGGCAAGACAAGGGCATAAAATGTTTAGCAGCTGTGTTCATTCGGTTGGAACGGGACCCCGTGGTTGTGGCGTGAAGTGAGTCGGTGTTCCTTTGGGATAAAAACAAGGGGCCACATGTCGCAATGTGATAATAGGAAGGAACACTTTGATCTCATCCCCATTGCTCAACTCAACAACAAAAAGTGTCACATCGGGTGACACTCCTGCATGTGGATTCCTCATTGTTTTGTATTCTTCACGTTTATTCGCACTTTTTGCGAACCTTTGCGTTTTCCTCCTTGTGCCCTGTGCCCGTGTGCCGTGCTGTGTATTTGGATGGAGGGGGAGGAGGAGATTTGAAATCCGCGGCTGGGTCGGATCACATTGTTGTCTCCCCTCCTCCGTCCCTGTCCTCCGGAAGTGGACTCAGTCTTGAGAAAGTGCTCGTCTGCCGCGGAAGTGTTCCAACTCCAACTTCTTCATCAACACATCCACATCCCATCTCAAGTAAGTAACCAAATCCAACTATTGTTTTCGTCTATTCATTTCCCATTTACCCGGGTATTACAGTACCCACGTATCCCTTGCCTTCCACATCCCTGTTCCCTGCCTATATCCCATCCATTCGCCAGCATAGCAGAGCACCAGCCAGCCACCTCCAATCACATCACATGCTCCCAATTCCCCCGCTCAATGAATTTTACTTCATCATATAAATGTGGTCGGTCAGTCTGTCAATTTGCCGGTTGAGTGGATGTACTATTACGGATTACGCTGTATAATTGATATTAATTGGTCAAAATGAAATGAATGAGATTTGAAGGGAATGAGTAGCCCAATTTAATTTTATGGCATGGTATGATTAACTCAGCTTTGGAGTGGGGATATTTAATCCATTACCATGACAAATTCTTGACTGTCATAACAATGAAATTGTCGTTGAAAGGGTTGCGTGTCGTAATTGTTTGGCTCCGTCGTCATGGGGACGGAGCACCTGGCCACGCGGTGCTGGTGGATGACGCATAAATGCGGTGGCGGTCGTTGGATTGTGGAAAGGTGAAAGTAAATTTGGTAACTGGATTAATGTGTGGTTGAAGGGATTGCAATGGAGGGATGGACCCCTTCGAACTGACCTACGCCCATCGCCGTCCACCACTCGTCAAGTCCACAGCCAAGCCCCACGACTTTGACTTTGAAGACTCCGCCCTCTTTGACCGCGTCCTAGGGATCCCCAACAAGATCCAAATCCCAGAGAGGTACATACCCGAGACCCAGTCCCTTGACCCCGCAGAGGAAGTGAAGAGGTCACAGAAAGCAGCTGCCATTTGTCGCATCTTGTCCAAGTCCTCCACCGGAGCTCTACTCAGACTACCTACTCCTCCCAAGCCGACACCCCCGGTTCTACCCGCATTTACGAAGAGAAGCAGTGGCGGCCTGAGCTTAAGCGGAGGGGGCAGCACTTCCGGAGTGAGCAGTGGGAGCAGTCGATTGGCAAGTGTGAATGGATCCCTCCCCGCCAGCCCTGTCAGAAGGAACGTAGCAAAAAGAGAGGTCAGAAGGTCAGCTCCACCCAATCCATCCCGCTGTGACTGGTCATTGGCGGGTGTGAGTGTGTCTCATTAGTAAGTTCCTTCATTTTAGTTTGGATCCTATTTTTATTCCCGTCCTGGCTTATGAATTTCCCTCTCTGGATTCGGATTGGCTCCGCCTCCGCAGTCGGAAGAACATGTGGGTTGCATGGGTGGTGGAGTTGAATCCACAGTCTGACCGTGCATGTGCTCCACTGCAATTTATTTCCAATCAAATTCATTTTATTAAAATTGAACCAATTGTTTGATTTGGTTTGCAGTTGTGGTGAGGACGTGCGAGATCGTGGTCGGGGGAGTGACTACTACAGTTCCTTGGGATCCCTTCCCTGTGTCCCTTCCAAGGACTGGACGAATCGAAGGAGTTTTGAGGAGCGGAGCCGACAGCCTTGGAACCCCTCGCATTCTTCCCAATCATCCACTTCGTCCTCTGACCGGGAGGACTTGCTTCATCTTCAACACAGCCTTGCAAGGTCAGTTTAAGGCTTCCTGATACTTAAGTGCATGCAAAGTGGATTATTACTCATTGAATTAATATAATGACTGTATTCTTAGGGAAGTGACTGAGAAAAGCAGGATCGTTGCTGTGAGGGCCCTTTCCGCCTCACCCCAAGACATCCCTCACCGATATTCACCCCTTCGTCCGCCCACCCCGCCCTCCCCCAATTCCGAACCAACTATTCAACAGAGAGAAGGATTTTTCACTTGACCGAATGCATTCTGATCTGTCCTCTCATTTACATGGTCCTGAATGTAACGCCCTTATTGAAGCCCTCAAGAAGTGCCATGAGGAGGTAAAAATAATACAGTGTTTAAGTTAAGTTAGGAATTCATGGCGGTTACGATAATGAGATTTAACTTTTGATATTGTAATTGCAGAACAAGTTCCTGAAGTTCCTTGGCCAATGCAATGAGGTGAACAATGCAATGCTCAAGTGCTTAAAGAAGGAGGTATGCTAGTATCCATTAACTGAACTACAACATAAGATTTATGAGAGATTTAAGACATTCCTTTCGTTTGACTCTAGCGCCTAGCAAGACAAAAGAAGAATTTCGAGAAATCAACTGAATCCCAGAAAAGACAAGCAGAGCGATTCAAGGAGCTGAACGCTGTCCCTCAACCAAAAGACTAGAACATTTATTAAATTACTAATGTAAGTTTCAAGTTGAAAATAATTGGGGATTTTGGGATTTGATCAGAGTGTAACCATGAATATTTGGATTTTTGGATATGTTAGATGGAGATTGAAGTGCCAAGGATCGAGGACGAGACGACTGCGTGGGGAAGGGAGCCTTTCTTGCTCAGGTACTTCGATCGCTTCTTCTGCAGGGAGAGTGACGGGGGCATTTACCACGTCCTTGTCCATTCCAACAAAATGATTCTCCTCACTCTTGCAACCTCTCATCCCATCCTCAAGAAGGGCCTCAAGGTGGAATCAGTCAATTTCCAAGTAATCCTTCTCCCATAACCCCACATCCTAATTCAACCAATAACATTCATTGTACTAACATCTAACTTTGCTGCAGGTGACAGACAAGCTCAACCGCCTGGATAACAAAGTGAGTGGCAAACGCAAGCACGGAGGCCAAGCTCTGTCTGAAACCTCAACTGTGTGCGAGGTAGGTGCATCCTTGCAATTGCTTCCTAATTATCAAGTAACTATAGCAAATAAACTCACAGCTGTCTTTCTATACCAGATAAACTGCACGAGTCCATGTAATACTCCATGGCAATTCACAGTGAAGTCACACATGGTTGGGAAATTGCTGGAAGTGAACGAGGCACTGGTCAAGGAGCCAGAGCTCATCAAGAATCCGACTCGCGGCTACATTGCAATTCTGGGACCACGACTCCGGGATCTGGATGCCAAAATAGGAACTCTTCTTGTGGATGACCCAACCCCCTTCCTCCTCCTCCCCTCATCCCACTCACGGCAATAAACTCAAGACTTCATTTTGTAGTCCTCACTCCCCACGCACTCGTCCAAATCTCATGATCCAAATATAGACATTCAAAGGTGCAAATTCTTAAACTTTGAGTTCAATTCGGTTGTAAATATTAAATTTGATATTCTTGACCCATGCTATTATGAAGTCGGCCTTTTTCCGACAGCCAGCTCTTCAAATGGAGCCAAAATAATTAATTTGTAGTTTATGAGTAGTCGGTTGTTGACCTCTGACCTCAAGTATTGAATTGCAGTGCAAATAGATGTCGTTCAGAGTACAATACAAGTACATAGCCACATGTTATTCTCTAGATTTATATTCTTCCCCACCAGTCGGGGGAGGAGTGGATTGGTCTACCTACATGTAATTGGATACAAATTGCCTGCCACTTCAAAGGTCAATCTAACTATTTGACCCCAAGTTGTTCACTATTAATTATATTCAAATGGAAATAAATTCTACCTTCTTACTACACATGCTTTGACAATTCAGTTCATATTTTTATTCTAGTTTTATTTGATTGACTGGGATACATATAGTATGGCACGTTCAAAATTTCGCCCTGGTTTGATTGCTTCCCAACAAATGAATTTGGGGTTGAGCCTACTCTTGAGCTTAGCGCCGTCCTGATGCACCATTCTCTACAACCTGGAGTTCCTCCAACTACAGAGAACAAATCATTTATTTGCAAACGAATTAAATGGATTTAACATGGAGCCGATAATTGAAACTGAATTCACCTCAGCATCGGAGTCCACTTCATCATCGGATGGACCAGGGCTCGTGGCACGAGATGAGGAGGGGGATGGTGGCTCGGAGAAAGGTCGTGGGTAATTCATTCGCTTGCTGCCACCAGCCTCCTCCTCCTCTTGATAGTCCGGGTACACTGATTTCAGAGCATTCACTCTGGCCTGACGGTAGTACTACAATACACAAGAATGGATTTAGAATCTAGAATTTGAGTAAGAGCTATGATTGGGCTTACAACTCCCAAGCTCCGCCAATCTAGAAGATCCGAGAGTCGCTCCGTTCGATTCCTTTGGATGATCCGTTGACGGCGATTGAGTCGAGTGAAGTCCAACATGCAATGGGCTAATTGGCTCACGGATTCCTCCAAACCAATGTGCCTTCGATCCACGATGTAAATCCCATAGCTCTGAGGGTCAGCAATGTGCTCGGCCATAAAACATCCAAATCCTAGCCAATCAGACAAGTATTTATTGGCATATTCCTTTAAATGTTGTAATTAATTACCCAGTGCAAACTTGAAGATGCTTACCAGACAAATTCGTTGTGATAGATGGAATGCCCATGACAGTGCATTCAGCTGGAGTGTAGCCCCATGGCTCGTAGTAGGAAGGGAACACACCCAAGTGACAGCCACGCACAAACTCCTCGTAGTCTAATCCGAAGAGGGGATTTGTGGAGGACAGGAATTCCGGGTGGAAAATCACCTAAATCGGAACCAATCAATTGATTTTTAAAGTACAAAGGAGCGGATAATTAAACTTTCGCTATTCGACGGCAACCTTAATTAATTTACAGTACCTTGACTCGGTCATGAACCGAATTGAATAATTTGCATCTACGAAGTCCGGTGAGGACAGGATCCTTCCAGTCCTCGATTACATTGTGTGTTGTGATCGGGGGCAGGGTGGTCCTTTGAAGAGAGAATATACAACGCTTGATTTTGACCATGTCCTCTTTCAGGAGTAGAGATTCTGTTGTCGGCAGTCGGCCACTGCGTGAAGCAAGTTATTAAACAATTATAAGCAAAAAAGCTTGTGAATGGCCTGTGATTCTCACCTCAGACACGCATCGTACATGCGTTTGCCGATATTCTGTTGGATTGTATTGATAGTGTCCCTCAGACTCTTGGTCAGTGCTTGACCCCTGAGACTTTCCACATTGAAGTTATTCGTGGGGGTAGGGAATACCATGAAGGCAACCACGGTTATCTCGGATTTAGCCGTCTGTCAACAAGATAATAAGACGGTGTTAAGTCATGGTCAAATAGGCAAATACAACTAAAGATAGTAACCTTGAGAGCATGATTGAGTCTGGCCATGGCCTCAATGAATATGTCTGCACCTTTGTTCCCAAACTCGTATCTGCCCGCAATGAAGAAGTACAGGGTTTTGTCCAGATCAAAATCAAAGTGACCATAGAAGTGGCCACGGACGAATTCATTGATTTTTTCCTTTGAAATCGCATGAAGATTCTGGAATTCGTGAAGAGCAGAAAATTTTTTGACATTGAGTCCGTTTGGGGTAATGAAGTCTGGTTTCCGTTTGATCAGGTGCTCCGCCTCCAGCCCTGTAAGACCAGATCACTTAAATTAATCTCATTGCAAATCATTAGGTTTGTTTTGATCATCACCTGTTATTTCGGACACAGTTGTGAACGTGTGACACATTTGTGACGCAGCTCTCTCCATGCAGTATCTGTGATAAATCTGTCGTTTCCCCGCTTCCTCATCAATGTTGAACTGGAATCGGAATGAAAGTCGTTGGATTTCAAATAAATGCTGATTAGAGTCAAAAATCTGTAAATTAATTTACCTTGTCCAAATTGTTGTAAAAGTCCATGGCCCCCGCACAGAGGAATCTGCCGAGAAGAGTTGCATGGGTCGTGAAGACCGTCGCGACGTCCACATTCCAAATGCGAAGCATAATGAGTCCGACTCCAGCCAACCATTCATGGAAATGAGCCACGATCCTGGGTGGATGATCCGAGTAGTCCTCAGCTATGCTCCGAAACTCTGCCACAAACATAGCGACACAAAATCCGAACAAAACTGAATCATTGCACTCAATGTCGGAATGAGGGATCCCGATCCCAGATTTGTCCCACAGTTCCTGCTTCCACTCATTCAATTTCCAAGCCGCCGAGCCCAAGTCAAACAAAACGATTTGAGGATTCCCGTCCACCAACCAACGACCCAACTTAACCTACAGATACAAAATAACATGCTAACATTAGTAAAGTTCCATGTCACTGAGCTAGCAATGGATTAAAATACAAGCCTTGACTTACCCCAAATCCCCTCTCCCTCAGCCTTGTCGCAGCCACTTGGAGTGGATTCCCCGGATCAAAATCATCCAATTCCACTTCTTGTCGTGCAAACTGCTCCTTGTATGGACCCATCAAGCAATATTGATCCCCCATCTCTTCCGTAGATACAAATGCTTTGCTTCGAATCACAGTGTAGATCCCACCCACTGCGTACGTCAAATAATCCAAATGGAAATGATTAGCGCCATTGACCATACCAATTAAAGGTTCGCTATTACAAACATTGACTAATTTGACCTCACCTTTATTTGCAGCCTCCCAAGCAATTTCCAGTGTCCACCTATTTTCCGCTGCAGCCCCCTCCCCCCTGTCCATGAATGCAGTGAGGTCATGCTGACTCTCGACTCGGTAGAATCTCCGTGACATCCTCTCCCTCGCTGACATATTGTCTATTATATCACAATTAAAAGATTTTTAACAATCAAAATATTTATGAACTCTGACTTGGGAGTTTCGGACTTTGGAAAGGGCAGAGCACTTCCCGCCGCGAACACAAAAACCCTTCAAATTCCCTTCAGCCCCGAATTCTATGCACCGAATCAATGGGATTGAATGCGTGGGTTGTCGACTGGCGACCTTGACTCCTCTGTGATATGAAAATGTACCTGGATCCGCCGCCCTTTAAATCCCACAGAAATGTGTAGTAGTAGAGAAGAGACGCCGTAATTAAATATTAATCCAGTCTGAATGCAGAGATTGAGTTGGCAGCCAGCACGTGTTGAGGAGGTTTTTGTTTATGTGCCACTCGCATGCTGCGCAAGAAGTTGAGTGAATGGAAAAGATAAGAGATGAAGATGACCCGGCTTCCACTCCGCCAATCAACCCACAGAACATGGGTGGAGTGGAACAAGGTCATTGGGTCGCTCCGCACCATCTTATGGTTATGCAATCCTAAGAATAAATCCATTTGCCTTTTCCATGTCTGTTCCGGATCTTCATTCAAAATAGAATATCTATTCCACTCTGCAACCAAGGACTCAACCCAATTGTATGACCTCTATTATTATGCAGATTCGTTTCATTTTAATTTAGACAGTCCAGCTCCCAAATCCCTGCCAAGGGTCAATGCTCACTGGGTCACCGTCACAGGAACGAGAGGATTTGTTTTCGGGGCATTGTGAGAATCCACGGCATAAGTGTGCAGTGATTCGCCACGTTCTATTCACGCGGAGCTACTACTATTAGTGAGATTACTATAATAGATAAGAATAAGATAGCACGCGAAGGAGTAGTGCAGTGTGAGCAACCACATCAATTACCACAAAAAAAAATCAATTTATTCGTCAAAAAAAATACATGCCCAAATAAATGCTTTGCATAGATAGGAATGGCTTCAAGCGGAGTTTACGTTTTCATCAAGACTAGTTTCTCCGTTTCTTCCCTCATTCTGAACTTTTGGATTTTCCCTGACATTGTCTTGGGGAAATCGGAGCGGAAGTAAATGTGTTTCGGGATTTTGAAGTGGGCGATCTGTAACAAATATTAATGGTAAATAAGGAATGGTTGTGAACAACTTTACTTAAACTGAGTGGCTGACTGACCTGTCCCTTGCAAAATTCCTTTACTTCTTCGTTGGACATTTGATGGCCATCCTCAACGCGGATCCACGCAGCCACTTCCTCCCCCAGTCTATGATGTGAAACTGCAAATTGACAACATGACATCAATATTATCAGGACTGTTCTCCATGTAATAAACAATGCTATCATATAAAGATACGTCACTCAACATGCCAATACTATTCACTATTTTAAAGATACGTCACTCAATATGATTGACGTATTGACTATTATAGAAATACACTTATTATAAACGGTTTTGCTATCACATATTACGTGTGTAAATATTATACCTCCAAAAACATGGGCTTCCAAAATCTTCGGATGAGAGTGAAGGAACTCTTCCAATTCCTTCGGATAAATATTTTCCCCGCCTCTTATGATCATATCCTGAAAATCCCAGATTATTTGTCAAGTTAGCAATCTAATTAGCACAGGCACAAACTAATGTAAAATATTATCACCTTCAGCCTACCGACCACCATGGCATGACCGGACTCAGTCATCACAAAATTGTCGCTGTTTCAAACCAAATTCCAATGATTTCCTGAACAGTTTCTTTTGAGTTGTAGTTAAAATACTTACCCAGTCATGAACCATTTGGAAGGTGACAGGACCTCTGCAGTTTTCTTGGGCTCGTCCCAATAGCCCAACATAGTCATGTAACCACGTACACACATTTCCCCTTCCACTCCAATCGGCACAATGTTTCCATTCCCGTCCACCACTTTGGCCTGTAAAAAACAAACCCATTGGTTTTCGGTTAGTATAACCTTTGGCAAATAGCATTGTATAAATAAATAAGCATTGATTGTTTGGAATTAGTAATTAGCAATTAGCAAAATTAAATTACTTACTTCAGTGTGCTCTTGTGGATAGCCGACTGTCGTGTTGCGGAGTTCCTCCGAATCTGTTGGAAGAGTTTGAAAAACAACTGGGCTCGTCTCCGTCAGTCCGTAGAAGCTCTGGAAGTAAACAATCACAAGTTGTCACATGAGTTCCTTGAGTTGAGTTGTTGAGGATAAAAGTTGATAAAAGTTGAAGATAACCTCAACTCGTTATCCCCATGCTTTCTATGACTATCTTCACTTACCACAACACCAACGGATAGCTTCAACTTCTCCTTTAGCTGCCGACACAGATCCTCTGGACAAGTAGATCCCGCCGTAACAGCAAATTTTAGAGAGCTCAGGTCGTACGATCCTAGGTCAGAGACATTTGTCATATCCACATGCATGGTTGGAGTCCCGTACAGACTTGTACATCTAAATAAATATGAATAAACAAGTAATTTATTATACTGTGTTGTACATTATTGTTGTAAAACCGTGAGTAAACCATTTGGGCAGGCTCACTTTTCTTGAGCAGTGATTTGGATGCTGATGCGCGGATCAAATCCAGGTGATGGCAGGACAAGAGCGGAGCCATTGTGCAGACTTGCAAGCATTCCTCCGGTACCCCCGTAACAGTGGAATAGAGGTACGGCCAGACACAATTTGTCCTGTCCACACAGATACTTTGCTTACATGGAGTAGCATTGACCTGGAGGTGACCTTTGACCTTCCTCACCTTTGTGGTGTATCCAAATCGCTTGGCGATGAGGTAGCTGTTGTTGACCAGGCTGTGATGAGATAGCATGACACCTTTTGGATTTCCTGTCGTCCCACTCGTAAACTGGATATTGAACAAGTCATCGAAGTCAACTCCAATTCGGCTCAGAAGCTCAATGCCCTTTGACCCTTTGAATAGCACTTCCTCCCATGAATAAGCACCTCTGTTATACACAAGCAAAAGTATTATTATTAACCAGCGGGCAGGCCAAGTGATTCAGGACAATGAAATTAATTTTTACTCCATCCATTAACCCTCTAGTTGTATAGTAGTTAGTAGTAGAGTTATTGTAAGGCATCTATAAATAGCTAAAATTCAAGTAGGAGAACTTATTACTAGTTCAACCCAAGATTGAAACAATTTTGTTTTATTTGAAAAACTACAAACAAGACAACAAACAACTGAATTAGTAGGCGTTGCCGAAATTACAGCATTGCTGAAGTGATCAGAAGTTCGTATAAATCATTAATCACAACTAGTAGTTTAGCTTTAATTTACTACACAAAACAATAGATTGTCAGTTTGGGTACAGTAAATCGTGCCCTGGAACAAATCTAATTAACAAAGCTTTTTAAAGCACGATATTTTAAAGCAGTAGACTTTTCTTAATGCAACTAGTGAAACTGAGAGTCCAGTAGCCCTATTACCAAAGGGCAAAATTAGAAAACTTAACCACTGAACCATTTGCTTGGGGATCATTAGCAGCATCTGTCTGTATTGAGTGATTTGTTTGCATTTACTAGAGAACACAAAATTCAGTATGCAAGCCGTTACAGGCTTAGCACAAGCGCGAGGCATGGATCAGGTGTACCCAATGACATTTAGCCAAATCAAAGGTTTGGATTTTAAGCCGGCCATGATAATTTTGTCGGAGATCTCACTCCAGTGCTCAACAATTCCAAGATCTGATGTGAAATTGATTGCAACACGAAACGCTGATTGATTTATTCATTTAGTTGTTTTACCAAGGCATGCATGTGTCAATTAAGGCATTTAATGTGCTCAGCCTCTACAGTAAGCTTATAAAATAAGACGGGTACAACAGATCGGGTCAAAAAATAACATTAAGCGTGTTCAAAACTAAACTATTAATGGGTGCACGGATTGACACAACAGAGTAATCAATGATTTGAGATCTAAAACTTAAACAGTAAAACTCATGGCAGAAAAGACCTTGCGGGCGAAAGAACTTGTTTGACGTTTTAGAATGCAATTGGCAATTAGTCACATGCAATCCGGATTCGCCTTCTGATCCATCGGAGCTCAGCACACTGCAGGATTTTCATGACTCCATCCCTCACCGCTTTTCGCGCGGAGCGAAGAGCGGTGGGGAAGCAGGCAGAGAAAGGGCCGTGCATCTATGATGCCGCCCCTCCCCCCCCGATTCCAAATCAGCTCACCCATTTTAGCACATTCTACGAACATTCGCATAATATGCATAAAGCATAATATGTATATGTAAACGTGTATATACATAACATTATATACACATTCTTGTATATATCTATAATTATAATGTATTTATATACATATATATACATATATGTAATGTGCGTTTATATATAAATATATATAGATCGACGTGTATTTTAAATACAC